>OY735201.1:38194691-38289691 GCA_963457665.1 Thysanoteuthis rhombus
TTCATATCCACAATATTAACATACATGTAGAAGTACAAGCATTTGCATACACTTTCATTATTTCATATACATATAGAGCATTTTGTGTTTATTTCATCTAGTAATACATGTAGAATTTTATGTTTGCGTGTGTGCTATATGCCTGTCTATAGTATTATGCTTACATGTATATTTACACTAACGTATTTCTCTTGTTGAACAAAAGACACACAGACTGACATAATCGGAAGGGAGAACCCCTGATTAAATGCACCCTTTGTTACTGAGCCAGGAAGGGATGGGACAAGTGTCTGGGTGGTTTTAACTTTTACTCTCAACAATTGCATGATGGGACATTGCCTACCAAGCAATGATGAAAGAAGTTTTCACTTGAACAATCTATACGCTTATAAACAAGACTTTGCTTGAATGGATATTTCTTCTTTAATGAAAGACAGTAATATGAAGGAATAGATATTTTAACAGCTGTATTCCTTGAAATTCTTTCTATTTGCATTTGTATTTTTTTCTTAAGGATCAGAGAATTAAAAGTAGAAAGCTACAAGATATGCAGAAGTTGGAAATTCATTTCCCATAACTTTGAGAAGAACCATTAACATTCAAAATTTTGTTCAGACAATTGAACCCCCTTTTTGTATACTTGCTATCAAGCAAAATTTCATGTCAACACTCAAGTTGCAGTCTTCGATAACACAAAAATGACAGCTAAACTGTCAAAACATAATCAAGTTTAATCATTGCTTCCCTGTCTACGGTGATTGTATCCTTTTGAATTGAATTAGTGCCCTTACACTGGCAACGGCTTCAGTCGTCCCTGCTTAGGAACCATGTATTACATAACTTCTTACCCAGCCTAGAGTTGGGGTCACTCACTTTTCATGCACTATTTTACTAACTGCCAGGAGTTAGGAGATGGATTCATGCTTCTCCGAAGGATACTAGCGTAAAGTGAACACACACTGTCCCAGCCGGTGTTTGAAGATGGCTCGTCAAGTCCTTCTGATGTAAAAACAACAAAAAAAACTGAGATCCAAGTAAAATTAATGTTGGTACTCAACTATGTTTGCATTCTACGCATGCCAAAGAGGGCATCACTGTAACAACAAAGCTATCATAAAATGACTTTGTTTTCATGCATTCCAAAACCTCATTATCAAGATTGCATAAATTACATACTGAAATGAGAAAGTGAAAAAGTTTAATCTCCTAAAAAAGGATGATCAGATTATGTTTAAGCAAATGCTACCACTGTCATAGATATGTGAAATCCAGGCTCATCCAGACAAATTCGAGGTTTAGCTGATGTATAGTGAATAGGACTGTTCTTTAATTGCCTGTATAAACCTGAAAATGGAGACAGATATTTTGTCTGTGTTCATCAGAAGTGTTGTGGTTGTAAAGAAAACAAAATGGATTTGTAAAGGTAGAGAAAGAGAGAATTTAAAGGAAGAGGGGAGAAAATGTTTTCAAAGCGGAAGAAAGTGCACAAAAGGAAAAAAAAAGAGACGAGAGAACGATAATTGGGATTTTAAAAGAAAACAAAAAGAGCGTGAGAACGGAAAAAATCAATAAGGCATGAAAAATACAAAAAGAAAAGACAGAAAGAAAGACGGAATGAAAGAAAGAAAGGAACAGACATACATTCAGAATGGGAGAAAACGAGAAAAAGGTGAAAGAGAATGAAAAAAAAAAGACGCGCCATCACAGTCAATAATTGAACAGTAGTTGCATCAAAATCTGACGTTATACCATAGCATTCCATCAAAGAATGATAATGGACAGAATAAATTCTGGCTTTTTCACAAGAAAAAAAATTCAAGATGAAAATCTAGTTGTTATTATAAACTATACTTGTCAGAATAAGGTGCCAAAAAAAGGTCAAAAAAGCATTTTTTCCAAGAATCTGTTTTTAGAAAAATTTTAGCAGAGTACTGATACCAATTTTCAAGTCTATATACAAAACAGTATGGCCAGAAACACATGAACACGCAAATACATGCACATATAAAAAGAACCTTTTGCCATCTTAAATGGCTGCAGTCGTTCAATCTGAAGGAAACTTTCAAAAAGTAAAAGAATTTGCAATAAAGAATGAGAAAAAACTAAGAGCAAGAAGTAAATGACATGAAAGAACGGTTTGGAAGGAAAAAAGATCCAGGAAGGAGAAGCTAAGAATAACAAATGTCTAAAAATTCATAAAAGATGATTATAAATAATGAAGATAAGTGGATAACCAACAACCCTCCTTGTTTGCTTAGTCAACAAATGATTTCCTGTGAAATGTTATAAGTTTGATAAGCCATGTATAATGGATTATAAAACATCAACATTTATCACGTAGATAAAAGTGTTTTGGATCAAGGTTCAAAATGAAGGAAAAGTGAACATTTATACGGATTTCATTTATTGAAAAATGACATCTGATTTCTGTCTTTTAAATGTTTCACTTGTCAAGTACAAAGAAAAGAAAAATTAATGTTGGCTGATGGTATGTGAGACCCCCATTCCATTTTCCTCAAAGATTGGCTCAAAAGGTAAACATGACCTCCATTGTCCATCTCTACATTGGCCAGAAAATGAGAAGGAGTAAAGAAAATCCGATTGATAAATTACAGGAAATTCTGGGAAATTAATTTTTTCTCAATAATCTTTTCTAAAATAGTGTGTGTGTTGGGGGGGACTTATATTCCATCAAGTATGGTAATTGAAAAAAATGATTGCAATACCCCATACCCATATGAATATCACCCGAAACTCTTATTTGAAAGGATTCCCCATTGTCACAAAGTGGTTTCATCATTTGGCCAAGACAATGTAAGTAGAATAAACAATCAAAGAAGATGGGTCTTCTGCATGAATCAAACTTGAACCTGAACCAGAAATACAAAAGCCCAAATTACTGTTCTTACACCAAATTCTCATCTTGTTTATTCACAATCTATATCTGATCTCATTGAAATGATCTCCCGTTATTACAGTGTCATTTAACGTAGACAATATAAAGAGTTTCAGCACAATATCATGCAATTTATAATCATTCTGTTGAATCATATATCCATTTCTTAGTAACATAATTGTTACGTTGAAAGAAACAAATAGAGCAGACATAGACCGTGAATAAACAAGATGGGAATTTCGAGTTGAAACAGTTATTAAGGTCTTGCATTATCAGTGACTGTTTAGCTTGATGGTAAGAGCAATGCTACATATATCAGTTGCAGGTTTGATTCCTGCAGCAGCCCCATTTTCTTAAAGCATTTATTTTATTTACATAGTCCAGGCTAAGTGATACCTTCACCATGTAATGACAGGAGATCATTTCAAATAAGAGTTTCTATGTAATATGGCACAATTCATAATCATTCTGTCCAATCATACATTCATTTTTTAAAACATATATGTGTGTGCGTATGTTGATGAAAATGACAATTGGAATGTGAAGAGAACAAAAATCCAAGAGACAAGCAGGTATTACATTTAAAAAAATTGTGATTTCACGAGGGCATGTTTTGATCATTTCATTGGTTGCCAACCATCTTTTGCAGAGAAACTTGCAGTGATGCAGAGGAAATTGTATTCTGTTTACATGTTTGAGATTGAGGAAAGAAATGGGAATATAGTTGTATGGATCCACAACACTTCATATACAGCACAAGGAGGAAAACATATAAGATCCACACAACTAACACCAAACAAGACCAAAAGAATAACTGCAAGTTTCTCTGAAAAAGATGACTGGTTACCATCAAAATGCATCAAAACATGCCCAAGTAATCACAAAAATTTTCATGATTTAACACCTGCTTTTCTCTTGAATTTTTGTTCTCTTCACCTCCCATCTGTCATTTTCATCTATATTCTGTCAGATCACTTTACATCCACACATGAAACATATATATTCATTAAGCTTAGCTGAGTATAATATGAGGCTATAAATATGAGCTATCTAGTGAGGACTGAAGTTACACTAGTAATGGTCTGCAAGACCACAACATGGCATCCATGTGTGTAAATATATATATATATATATATATATATATATATATATATATATATATGTAGAGAGAGAAAGAGTGACAGAGAGAGAGTGAAAATAAATGTGTTTGTGTATACACAAACATACATACATGAATATATGAGATGCTACCCAAAAGTTTGCAGAATATGACCATGAAAAAAATGACTCACTCAAACATGTAGTTTCCATTGTCTCCCTCAAAGTAGTCACTTGCCAGTTATTTGCACACTAGTTCACAAACTGTATTGCTCACAAAGCGTAGCAGCAAAAGTCCATACTACTGCATTTGTTTTGAGGCAATATTAAATGCACATGTATTTGTATATGTGCATGTATGTGTGTGTGTGTGTGAGAGAGAGAGAGAGAGAGAGAGAGAGAGAGCATTTTAAACAGATGGTATTATAAAGATGTATTTAAAGAGCTACCTTCTTTTCTTCCCAAAAACTTTTGCTTGTGTGCCAGACACACAAGAAATGTCATTGGTCTATTTTAAATATCAAGCAGTAAAATATAAAACATTCTTAAATGTCTTAGATAATTCTTTATGATAATGTAAGATTTGAAAGGGTAAAAAGTTTAGAGAAAAAAGGATATTTTTGTAGCCACAATGTGAACAATTACGATATCCATTCCAATATTTTTTAACTGCTCAGTATGCACTTATGGATATCAATAATAGTTATATGTGAGTGTGTACAACAATCAGAATCAAAAACGCAAAACTGGAGAAAGTAGACCACTACATCTACCTAGGAGAATGAATCTCCATGAAATCCTCAAAAGAAAAAGAAATCAAACAAAGAATCACTCCAGGATGGCAAGCTCAACCTTCAAGAACAAAAAAATCCCATTCGTCCTAAAAAGAAGATTATTCAACCAATGCATCCTCCTGATTGTCACCAATGGGGTTGAAACATGGAACTTAACCAAGAGACTGACCCTCAAACTGAGAACCATGTAATGTGCACATGAAAGAATCATGCTCAAATGTGCAATGAAGTTGTTATTTATATCTCAAGGGGAGTACTTTGAAGGGACTAAGGTACCATCGCCCTGGGTAGGCTATTTTTTGGTAATATTAAATAGCTTGATACTTTCCAGACAGACCTTGTATATGTTAGGAGGAACTTGAAGATCAAACTGGCTTCCTCTTTGGAAAAAATTATGGAAAGTGAGATTCTTTATTTTTTATATAGTGATTTCTATATGTGAAATGTGCCACAGAAACATTGGGTAAGTTCACAGATGAAGGAATCAATTAATCTGTTTAAATTCCATGAACTCTATCAATATAATGCCAGTGATTATTTACTTGGTTAGTCCATTGTATCTCATGACCATCCAAATAGCTGAACCATGAGGGCTGGAATTAGTCTCTAAGGATAACTTGACTCGAGGCTGCAAAGACTTGGTAATTTTTGCCTTTCCCACCCATATGTTTGGGGTCTCACATTAAACTGACTGTATATCATACTTGACTTTGTGGGGAGGCAAATGAAGAAAAGTCTCTCCTTGACTTCAGAAATTAGATCAAAGATATTTTATGGTTTCCAACTCAATGCCTTTTCTTGTTTAAAATTTGGTGATTTTGAACAAAATTGATTTTTACAAACAAAAAGATATTTTTGAATAATTTTCATTCTGTTTTCTTTCACCCAGAACAAATATTATCAATTTTAATAACAAGTCAATACCCATGAAAAAAATTGTCAGATATATCTGAATTTCTAAAAGATGATTTTTTAGAAGCATAACTAAATTAATATGTATTTACTGGAGGCCGTGATGCATTTGGTAAAAATATTTAACCATGTTCCTGTATAGTTTGAACGGTCTCTTTGCATTCTCCAACTTACTTAAAGACTAGAATGTTTACTATTTCAAATTGCGTGTAAATAAATCTTTACATCTTATTGATTTCTTTAGAGGTGCTACTAAGAAAAGACTTTCCTTGTTTGAGTTGAAGGACTCAATCGTTTCAAATGGGGGGTAGGAGATATTTTAATCAGTAAAATATAGATTTTATCCTACTTTTACTATGTACTTGCAGGGATACCCAGAATTGCCCAGGAAAATTAGATCCAAGTTTGGAATAAATGAAAATGTGTTTTTTAAAGTAGAAAAAAAATATTTGTGGATATAAATGTATTTGCTTTTGACCAAGTTATCTCTTATGACCATGTTGCAAGACTGATGAACTGAATAACAGCTTCATTTTTTTTTTTTAAAGAAGAAAATTTATGACCCTCATACTTTGAGGCCTTACTTCCATCAGATGGATGGAAAATAACAGCCCAATTTGATATAAGAGCTCAAACCCCCAAAACACAGAAAAACTTTGATGAAATAATTAATCCGGAAACTGTGAAATTTTTGTGTGTAAGTCAGGCTGAATGGATACAAAGCATAAAAAATCAATAGCAAAATGGAGAAATTATTTTTTTTCACAAATTTAATCTGAGAAAAAATTTCTTTCTTGATCCTACCCAGTTAAAACAATTTTGTATTGTCCTTGACATAATATACACAAAAAAGTATAAAAAGTATATGTCAAAGTTTTTAAAATCTCAAATAAGGTGAACAAATCCAATAATTAAGTTTGAAAATAGAAATGTATAATTTAGTTTTTCATATAGATAGTACCTCTGAACATGTTTGTCGAAAAAGTTGAATGCGATGAAAGAAGTCACAGTAATTTCATAATAAATGCTTATCCCATTCATAAGACAAATGATTGGATGAAATTATGACAGAAAAATAATTGTTCCCAGTGTTTAAACTAAGATATTTTTATCTTAGAGAAAGTTATGTTCAGTGTTAAACAATAGGATTTGGGAACTTGTACTGAAAGTTGCATGAAGATAGTTACTTAAGTAAGATCTGTTCAGTCTGAATTATAGTAAATTTTTCAAATGATATTTCTATGATAAATATCTTTGATTAAAATCATTTTTTACACAAGAATTTTGAGTCAAATTTAGTACAAAAAAATCAAGACTCCAGAGGAATATCAAAATGCCAAATCACATATTAGTTACCATTTGTAAAGTATGACTACTGTTTTTAAACCTAGATTGAATTAATCATAAAGATTCTACCACCAACAGGCCTTGAACCAGAATAAAGTACAATTTCGTAAAAATATCTAGCTAAAGAAGTAGAAAAAATAATTTTAAATAAGTACACTGCCGTATAATAAAAAAAATATTATGTCATATGAATCATGTGGCTAAAATGAATATTAGGAAAAAAAAACAATGAATTATTTTGTTTTCCAACTAGTATAATTATGACATATTATGATTTAAAAATATATCTTTCCATTTCTATTTCAATTGTTGGTTAAAAGCTGTGACTGAAATGTAATTGAAACTTCTGGCTTATATATGACAAAATTGTTTTTGATGTTTGAAATTTGTCAACTTTCCGCACAATTATTTGTTCAAAATGTCAGAATAAAAACAAAAAACCTTAAAACCCACTCTCTTGGGAATATTTTAGTTCTGTTCAAAAATTTACGTAGTGTATTTTATACATGTTACTTGTTAAGTTTGTTAATGAAATTAAAATCGTGGTGAAAAAAAGTTAGGGGGAGGATGCAGAATCCCTATAGACAACAGCTTTGTGTGTATGCAAGCATATGTGTGTGTTTTGTTACTATTACTACTAATAATGATATTTACACTTGTTTCATGGATGAAAAAAAAACATATGTAAAAATCAATTTGATTGTAACAATAGTTTGTGCCATTCGTAAGAATTATTGGTGAAAATTTTTGTAGAAAGATCATCTTTCCCAATGTTAATTCTCAGAGATTGGCTCAAAGATTTCCTTGAGTGACATGCAATGCCAACCTCACATATCTTAAATGAGAAATTGATCATTTCTCAGTCTACATGCAGAATATTAGGTAGATAGGCCTTGTATTTTGAGTGGAGAAGAGGAAAAGGCAAACAAACTAAAGGCTCAAATTTCACTTCATCTGATTAACTTCCTTTAGTCTGTATCAAACATGCCCTCACTCTCTCTCTCTCTCTCTCAATCTCTCTCTCTCTCTCTCTAGCCTACCCGCTACCCCTTGGTCATACAGGCAATGGATACATACACAAAGGCAGAACCTAAATGGCTGATACTACCTACTTTCACTTAGCCTTAAAGGGTCACTAGACCAGGTCACTTAGGATCCTCATGGTATTCTGTGTTCATTGTTTTGTTTACCTCTTTGGTGCATAACCATTGGCCAATTAACTGCGTCAGTCAAGAGAAAAAGGGATGTATGATTAGTTTTTATTCCTTGGGTTCTTGGCAAAGTTAGTGAGAAATAACAAGACAACAAAAGGTTTAGCTTGAACTGGAAATAAGTTTAATAATAGGCAACAAACAAAGAGTTGGTTATCAAGCATAATATACAAGAGTGGGGGAGACGGTTCTGTCATTAAAAGACACAACATAATAGAGTTAGTTCTTTACTGAACACAACAAACACTCAATGGCATTTAATACAATAATTGAAAAAAATAGTTCTGTACGACACATTTTCAAGGGGCAACAAATCAGTTCTTTTCACCACTGGTGTTCTCATCAACTCAGATTCCAGGGAATACTTCCTTTTTTATTCATCACAGACCAAGAGCCCAACTTTTTAGAGGTGTTTCTTCGATCTGTCTGAGTCTTCACTTGGGGCCATTCCAAATTCCTTAATCCCAGTCCTTTTTATAGCATAGCCATCCACATCATATCCAATGCTAGACTTTGGGAATTCCTTTCAAACCAACCACATAGCAGACTGAGACAGTTTTCTATTCCCTCAACCCAAACTCAACTCCAAACTTAGCTCCTCTTCTAGGGTCTCAGAAAAACAAGCCCTCTTTTGTGTCTCCACTTCAGGCTTTGGCTTCTCTCCTCTAAGAAGTTAGAGTTATCTACTCTTGACTTCAATCAAAGGAGGCCACCATAACAATACGTATTTCATTACACATTATTTTGAGTGGAGATTAAAAGCTGTTCATAACTTCAAACCATATACATTATTTTCACTATTCTCATACTCTGCTTTTTTAGTCCATATTCAAGTGTATCTATACCACTTGCGTACCCTGGATTTCAGAAGTGCCAGATTAACCAGTGGGGGAAAAAACTTTCAGCCTTATTTTCATTGAATAGATTGTTCTTAACCTATCTTAAATGATTTACAGACTTGTTTTTATCTTGAATCCAGTACTCTATTACGAGAACTTACCTCTTTATCTATGTATCTTTAAATGAAGAAATTAACATACCAAAGACAGTCATTCAAAAAATATTTTCTTTTTGACCAGATTTCAACAGATTTTCTTTTCATGGGGAAAAATTATGGTCAATGAGCATCACCAAATCAGCTCTTAAAATTGGATTAAAGATTTCCTTTCCAATAATCTGACACGAGAACATAACCAAAGACTAATTGATAATTACTTCAAGTTCTCATTTGTCTAGTGAGTTACAAGTCAACATGGCTGGAATAATTGAACCGTATACCTAGTGGCCTTCTTTTGATCGAGAACTCTAACCTCTGAACTATCATAGTAGTTGTCATGTCTGAGTGAAAATTGAAATGGATGCTACAAGAGTAACCACAACAGCTAAACCTTCTGCAGACAACAACAATACAGGGAGAAAAGAAAGGGGAAAAAATAGTTATATTTTTGTATCGGGGGGGGGCACAGTGAGTAAACAGGTTCCCATTCGGCTATGCCAGCAGGCAAAAGTCAAGTTTCAATTCTTTCATGTGTGAGTAACAAAGGTGAGTCCCCAGCTACTGGCAGACATGTAAGGAATGTTGACAGTCACACCCTAAGTGCTGTCCTTTCTATCGAGGAGGCCACCGTGAGAAACATAGCTTTCTTTCAATAAGTGATTTAATATTAGCCATGTTGGATGGCTAAGACATTCAATACCTTCTTTTTGTTATTTGTTGTTTTTTTTTGTTGTTTTTTTTTTCGAGTTATATCTTTTTTTTCTCTGTTTTTTCCCACTTGTGATCTAACAAGTAGTTCTGATTATATGTGTGCTTTTGATTATGCAATGACAAATTCTTTTGTGGGAATGAATTGAATATCCCATGCAATAAGCTTGGATTGTTAAAAATCACTTTAGAAATTTCGTAGAAACTTCATTCTCCTTACATTTTCAGCCTTTTTCATGTTGTGGGCATACTATATACAAACAAAAATATGCAATAAATATCAATTAAAAGCATGAGAATTTGTTTTTAGAAGAAACACAACAGAAACAGCACATCATTGAACAATTTTTGGTAGGGCAATATTGTTAAAATTCTCTTACTGAGAAAATAAAGCAATTTCCAGTTCATTTGATTGATCAGTTTCCAAGTAATTATTTCAATTTTACATAAATCAACAAAACTAAACAAAAAATGCTTGTCAAAAGGAGGTAACTCAGGGTTCATAAGAAAATAAGAAAGATGAGCAAATAATTATAATATAAATTCTATGAATAGGAAGTGACTTAATATCTAGCTTAAAGGCTGCCAAAAGAGTTTTTCAAACAAGTAAAATCAATAAGATTATAAATAATTTCAATCAAAACAAAATGTGATTGGTATAAAGATTTATAAAATGTGGAATTTTCATTTTCAGCAGTAATAAACATATTTTTTTAGATAGAAACTTTTGCTAAAGGTAAAGATGCAATCTTATAAGAACTATCATTAACAGTTCAAGTTTTGATCAAACAGAACTACAATTTCTACTCATAGCAAAATTCTCACAAAGATCTTTTCTTGTAATCTGGTTATTTTCTCTAGAAGAAAAGATACATGCATGTCTGGTTAGTCACTCAATAGAAACTGTCACACTACCAAAGTCCTCTTGCACCAGGCTATGTTGGGGGTGATCAATTAGAAATTTGGAGAAAAGGGTGATCAATGGATGAATTACTTCACTCGCCTTTTGTTGGGAGATGATCATTAAAAAAGTTTGAATTTTAAAAAAACAAGCATGAACATTGCTGGACACAAACCAAGCAATTTAGCAAAAACTTACGTTGTAAATTGAATCCCCTGTAATAACCTATTCTGAAAAAGCAAAAAAGAAGTTTATACAAAATAAGGAGTAAAAGTTTAAATTTTCAGCCCCCTAGCACCATTGATACTGCCTGTGCATACAATATACACATAGCCAGCTAGCCAGCCAGAATCACTTGAAAACTGAAGAAATCTGTGCTGACAGTTTTGGTTGACTGTTTGTAATGTATAATTATTCATCAAAAATATACAATTTGGGGAATTCGAAAACATAACTAATTAAAAAAAATGACAGATTCAAAAGACTGTTTGATGTAAAACATTTCATTTTTATAACGCTTCTACCCAATTAATAAACCATTGCAGCTGATTTTGTTCATTTTCTGCTACCACTGAGAAAGAATAAAACTGATTTTTAATCTCACAGGTATAAAATCTTCATTAAAATATTAACAACTTGAGACTGGGATGCATTTTTGCTCTTTTTGCACCCCAGGCTAGAATTTCTTTTTTTCAATTTGAATGGAAAATGTCAATTTTCCTTCCTGAGGTTCCTATATACTGATGTCATATCAGCAGAATATCTCATCAGCAACACTAAGATTATTTTGGCTTTCACTGCCTTTCATCACCATTTACAAATTGTCTTGAATCATATCTGAAGATAAGAAGACTTAAGACATAAGAAGACTTAGCACAAAGAAAAATCACACCAGATATCTTGTCAGCCATTCAAAGACAAAGAAATTTTATGCAAGCTATCTCATCAGAGCACTTATATCATCATCATCATCATCATCCTCATCATCATCAGTCTTTTAATGTCCGCCGTTGGACATAGACCTTCCCCAGGATTCGCCACACTTCTCTATCATGGGAATTGCAGAGCCAGTACTTTCTGAATTTGTCTAGGTTGTCTCTCCATCTGCCTGCCTCTGTTTCTTATGTGATCTCGGGGGATCCGTGTAGTGAGTCACGATGTCCATTGGTTGTCCGCGATTCTTGCTACATGGCCAGCCCTTTGCAATGATCACTTGAGGAGGATGGTTAATTACTAAATCTAAGGGGAGAGAACCCGTGGCTAACAAATTCATGTATTCACATTAATGAGCCATCTTCTTTAACTTGGTCAATAAAATAAAGCATGTCTTCCTCCTCAGACTGCTTTAGGTGTGGGGCGGTATGTTCAATAGCCAAAAAGCAGGGATGATTCTCAAATAGCCACTTAGAAGGTGGAGTGTGGTAAAGTGGTTTCTTTGCAATTATGTAAAGAGGCATGAAATTATTTTTAGAAAATACTCAAAATTATAGTTTGCGGAGGTTTTGAAAAATTGAAAACAAAAGAAACATTTACTTTACAATATTGACATTGAGTTACAAATTTTGTAAGTTTGATAATGAAATAATAATCCCAAATCTTTATACAATGAAGGTCAGTCATTAAGACAGCCTGATTGCAATCAGCTGATCATGAGTTCAAATCACAGTAAAGGAATGTGGGTTTTACATATCAGTTTACACCCTTATTTTAGTGAGGATTGTTGTACTTATTGTTACAGTAGTAAAAAAAAAGTCAGCTCCTTTGAACTGGCGTTTGACAAAAATTAAACCAGAAAAAAAAGGCATTATCTATTTTTAAGAATACTTTTTTTTTAGTTTTTCTTAAATTGATTCCTGGATGAAGTATTACAATATTATTATCAATTTTGACTAGCTTTGGAATCATAGTATATTGGTTGTTATGAGTTAGATTTAGGGTTTTAAAATCAGGCTCAGCTTAGATACAGAGTCACCATGACTGAATGAAAATATCCATTTCATTTATCAAAAATATAAATGAAAGCTAAATTGAGCAAACAAGATAATTCATTAGTTTTATATCCATTCATCTCCAATGTATAACTTTTGGGAGACCATAGTTGGATATAGGGGACATAACTTGTATCTTGTGATCTCTTGAGAACACTGGTTCGGATAAAGCTGATTAAAAAAAGATTGAACTCAGTGCCAAAAACAACAACAACAAACGTAAAAGTTAGTGCTGTGCCTATAATAGTTGGCATACTGTTAAAATACTTGAAAAAACACGAGATGAATTAGGAATTCGTAGAAGATTCGAGACTGTCCAGACTATGGCATTCTAGGCCTCTGAGAGAATACTGAGAATAGTGACAGAGATTTTAGAAGCCACTCCATCTCCAGCGATAACCAACAGAAATCTAGTGTGAACGTTCTAATGAATAATGATGATGATGATGATGATGATGATGGTGATGGTGGTGGTGGTGGTGGTGGTGGTGGTAGTGGTAATGATGATGATGATGATAACTACCATTCCAAGGGAAGTCATTAATCACCACCATCCATACATGCTTCTTTTTACATCTTAAATTAAGTTATGCTGATCGTTAGATTAAGCTACTCCGTTGAAAATGCTACCAGCACAGTTGGAACCATAAATTCATGAGTTTGTGGGTTTTTTTCCAACAGGTCTGGTTATTCACTCAATAGAAAACATCTTGAGACCTCTGTCTTTAAGCAGCATGTGTTGGTGCTGATAAAAAAAAATTGGAAAAAGGGTGATCAATGAATAAGTTATTTCTTTCACCTTTTGTTGGGGAATGGTTACTAGAAAAGTCTGATATTTCAAAAAAAACAAGCACAAATAAAGGGACTAATTTAGGATAAACTTACATTGCAAATTGAAACCTCTCTAAAAACCCTGTTTAGAACTGAGGGAGATTTTCAAAAAACAATAAAAAAGACCCATTCTCTTCTCATTAAGGGGAATGAGTGTAAAAAATTTTAAGTCTCTCCTACAAGGGCTGGAAAAAGTCCTCATACATTGAAACACATATATAAATGTCAGAATACATGAATAACCTGAACTCAGCAACAGTGTTTAACCCGGTCTGTTGTGGGTAGCAATGATTTGGATAATGAGGATGATGATTATGATTAATCAAACAATTTGAAATCATCCAACTTATTTTTCAACAATACTGCAATTATCATCATAGCAAAAAGTAAATTTCAGAAAGTTATTCTTTGAAGAATTTTAGTTTGACAGTAACTTCTAAATCTTTTTTATTTATATTTTGATTGAAAAAATGTCCAATTTTCTGTTGGAGACATGTGAGAGCTATTAGACTCATCAGGTATCCACAACTCTTTGAAAGTGTACTGTTCGCTACTTTTTCACTTCTACCAAAAAAGGCAAAAATTTAAAATATCATTCAATGTTCATTTTGCATTGAACAATCATAGTGGCAGCACAGTCCTTTTTACCCCTCTCTCCCATACCCCAGTCTCCTTTATCTCGCACCAACCAAACCTCCGATGACTCAGCCTAACATATCATCATCATTTTTTGTGTCTAGGAACTTTCAAAATTTTCCACCATATGAATTGATGGTTATTGCTTCTTTGCTTTTAGGCATCTTGGCTTGCAAAAGGTTTCTATTGGGACACACTACTTTCAGATAGAGAATAAGAACATGTGAAGATAGAAGGTAGAACACTACATCTACCTGGGACAACGAATATCCATGAGACCCTCAAAAGGAGAGGAAATCAAGCAAAAAATCACTTCACTAGATATTTTCTGGCTAAAGAAGTTGGTAACATTGAAAACACTTTCCATTAACTCTTACTGAAATATTGTGAGGATATATTACTTGCCAGCAATGTTTATAAGGTGTGTTTTAGGCTTCAGTTGTTTTGGTCAAATTGCTGAAGCTGATATCCACATGAAGGATCAGTTACAGTAGAAAAATTCAATGACATAAAGGATTTTTTTCAATAGAAAATCTTGATAAAGTTTTGATATTATTAATTGTATCCAATCATTGTCAAGCACAAATTTTAAACGATTATTTCAAGCCAATGCCTCTAAAGAAGACTTTTGCAAAAATGTTTCAAAATCTTTTTTATACCAAAGTTTCACATACGTCTCTAACACACATTGTAACCACACTTCCCTCTAAGCTGTGTACATGTGAGCGAGTATTCATGATTGCAAAAAATGCAAATGATTTTGTTAATATTTTATTGCTATATACATTTCTGACTTATTTTCATCCTCTATGAAACACAAAATATATATCCTTCATATACATCCTTTTATAAAGACTTAACAATTTAACTCTCAAATTCAAATTAGGGATTTCAAACATCAAATTGAGGGAAGTAACTTCTGATTATACTCATTTCCTTGTACTTGAAGATGTTTCTTCTTTATATGCCGATAGGAAGTCTGAAAAACTTAATAAGTTAATAAAAGCTCTTACATTGTAAACGTCCATAGAGTAATGATGGAAAAAGCATTTATTTCACACTGCAAATATTTATTCTTCAACATAATTTCCTTCCTTGTCAATGCACACAGCCCAATGCTTCCCTATTTATTACAAAGATCAGAAATGTAACTGAGCAAATTTCTGATGAAAATTCAGTTAAAACTGTGTCTATCTATAGAATTTTCAATTCACCCTCATCCAAAGCTAAAAATCTTGATCCATACTTCTTTACAAAACTGAAGTAAATCTTACTTTTTAATCTATGATTATTCACAAAAACCTAAATAATTCAAAACCTGTGCATTAAAAAGAGAAAATTGAATCAAATCAAAGACATTTTTGACTGGCATATTTCAAAAGAAGGGGAGGAAAAAATGATAGATGAACTATATTATTGCAATCATAAAAGAAATTTGGACATCTGTAATTTAATAGCACCCTTTTTACACCAAGTTTTTAACCTAAGATCAGAGATAAATGTCTCTACACTAAAGGAAAGTACTTGAATAGAACTGAACAATAAACATCTCCTATTGTTTCTAAATACTATTACCATCCAAACTTTGGCCCTTCCTGTGAGTGTTTTGATTATAAAGGTCACTTAAGTCAATTGGTAACAAGTAAATTGCTGACCAAAAATAAAAATATAGAGAAAGATTGATGGAAATCAGATAGCACTTAATTTAATTTGTTTTTAGGAATGATTTAATACCACATTTTTAAACTGTTAGAAAAAAAGTGGGGGCAATGTTGAGAAAGTGGAGTACTAATGATACAAAGGATGTTTTGATCAATAAAAGAGAAAAAGTTCACCCATTGATTTTGCCCCTTAAAATGTGGAAAAAAACACCCATTTTTCCTCAATAGTTCGGAACAAGGGAGTGATGTTTAAAGAGGTTGATATCAAAAGGGGAGAAGGTCTCCCTTCAATTTTGACCACTTCAAATGAAAAAACAAATTCACTTTATTTTGACCCTAGAAAAAAAAAAGTTCAATATTGATGTCAAACCCTGAAAGTGAAAGATAATTTCCCCCTCAATTTGCCTCCCCCCCCCCCCAATAAAAAGATATTTTCCTCTGCATCCCTGAGATTTTGAGGCCTGAAATTAAAAAAAAAAATCTCCCTCAATTTCAATCCATAAAAGCATAAAAATTTACTTGGATTTCAACTCCTAAAAATCAAAAAATTTACTCTTCGATTTTTACCCCTAAGAGTGAGAAAAGATCTCCCCCTTTGAATTTGACCCCTAAAATAAAAAATAAAATTTGCCCTTCAAATTTTTGCCTCAAAATAGAAAAAAAATCTTCCCCTTGATTTTGACCCATAAAACTGAGAAAAATCTCCCCCCCTTAATTTTGACCCATAAAAGTGAAGAAAATTTTCCCTTTAATTTTGACTCATAAAAGTAAAAAAATTCCCCTGTGTTTTGACCCCAAAAAGTTCTCCAAAAATCACCTCTTGATTTTGACCCCTAAGAGTAAAAAAAAAAAGTGCGCAAATACTCCTGTCTAAAACTTTGTGAAAAAGTTCACTCAACATAAGATTTTTGCACCCACTGACTATAAAAAGATTAGAGGGAACATTGGGTATATGTCTATTTGTCATGATTCTACTCTGAAACTATAAAATCTTTAATCATATGCGTGCATTATCAGTAGCTTGGCAAGTTTAACTGTGACCCCGAGAATTGAACCTGGATCATAAGAAATTCTTGTTGGTCTAGAACCAGTTCTTCTTGCCATGTAGCTGAAGAAAAGCTCAATTGTTCATTGATAATAACACATTGACAATGACAACAAAATGTAGAATAAGCATATGTCCCAGTTAGAACTCTGAAAAGCTGATGTATGAATTTTAATAAATAGTTATTTTTATTGCTTCATTTCTCACATAGAATAGAATTAAGTTTAACATCTGGAAACCATGTTTTAGTTGCCCATTCCCTTATATGTGAAACTGAACAAAATATTTGGATTACTATTTATGGTCATAAATTTATGATTTATCTGGTTGTTTTGTACTTTGAAGTAACCTAGTTAAAACACTATACTTTACTTGAGAAGAAGGATGTTTGATATACACTGATGAGTTGAAACATCATGACCAGTGACATGTGACAATAATTACAAATACCGTCTTGTAAAAACTGCATATATCAGGGTTAGAAGAATAGGTATATCTCATTTTACGAACTCACACTTTATGAACGCCTTGCTTTAAGAACATTAAAATATTAAACAATAGAAATTAAATAAAATCTTATTTTTGTTTAATTTGGACACAGTTAAAAGTTGTTGACAAGTGAATAGCATTGTTACCTGTTTTATATGTAAGATTCTGTCAATAGAGAATGGATGAATTTGTAATATCTTATTCACTTTTGTGATGTTTAGTATTGTGTATGTTCTGGATACCAAAGTTGAATGCATTTGTGTGTGTGAAGCAAACATCTCTGAACTTGATGATTAAGTCCAGTAAGGGGAATTTTTTGCTTCTTTGTTTCAAGTGTGATTGTTCAAAATTATATAGTTGTTCGTAGAAAACCCTGAAGCCTGTTTATTGACAGTAAGTTCCTTGGCATCCCGACAGAGTGTTCATTGCCATTTGTGCTTTTCATGTAGATTTTTACGCATTTCTTCTTACTTCTAAAGTTCTATATGTTGTTTTTTTTGTTGAAATAATTGCTTGAACATTGTTTTATTATACTTCATTTATTCAAGAATTGAAAGATTTTATTCATCATTTTATCCACTGAAGAATGTAAAATCTATTTAATACAGTGTTTTCTATGGATAATCATACCTCATTTTACAAATACCTGCTTTACAAACTATCATTAGGAATGAATTTCTTTGTAAAGGTGAGGTATACCTATACATAATCAGGTAAGCTATCTTCAAGTACTTCATTTTGAGGTGTTTAATACCACATTTATGGGCAAGATTTGAGTGACTTTGATAAAGGCCTAAGAACTAGGTCAGAGTATTTCCAAAATATCATAGCTTGTGGGTAGCTCATGTTCAGCTGTGGTGTGTACCTATTGTCAGTGATCCAAAGGCGGAAAAAAATCATAAATCGGTGACAAGGCATCAAGTGACCAAGACTTATCAATGCAAGAAGTGAAACATAGGCCTCCCGGCCATGTAGGAGCCAACAGAGAGACTATTTCAGCACAAATTGCAGATACCTTTAAAACAATAAGCATCACCAAAAAATATTCAGTGGGTATGTGAGCGTCCTAACTGGACCTTATATCAATCTATGAGGGTTGCTGAGTTCTGCTTTCTTTCTAATTATTTGGATAGCAAGGTACATGTGCATTGTTATCCTGGGCAAACAATGACACTAGGATGCATTGTAGGAAAGCTAGAAGTCAGCGGATGTAGTATGATGGTTTCAACAACATTCTGCTTGTAAACACTTGGTCCTGTCATCCTTGTGGAAATTACTTTGCTGCATACCATCTACCTCAACATCATTGCAGAATAAGTACGCTCCATCATGGTAATTGTCTTCTATGATGGCATTGGCATCTTTCAGCAAGACGAAACGTGAGTTGTACGTAGGGAGATGAAGATTTTATGGTTTTGCTCTGGCCACTAAATTCCCCAAGATTTCAATCTCATTGAACACTTACAGGATATGTTGGATCATTAAGTTTGCCCTGCAGAACTTTTGCCATGTGACTTGCTGAAGTTGAAGGACTGGCTGATAACAATCTGGCACCAGATCCCAAGGGAAACATTTTGAGGATCTGTACAGTGCATGACTGATCAAGTAATAGGTGTTTTGCAGGCACTTGGTGGACAAGCATTTTATGAGACAGGTGGTCATAATATTTTGGCTCATCAGTTTACATTGATGGTCAACAAGTTAGTCGACCATTACTACTCAAATCATTACTACTCAATGAGTGTTTCACTACTGTGATTTTGTTCCTGACTAATCAAAATATTTGAGCACCTACCATAGAGTAATGGTCAGTGGTGGAGAGGAGAAGGTAGAGAGCAGTTGTATGGTATATACCTGTTGGTTATATGGCCTCAAAACAACCCCAAAATCGGTCAATTTTTTAAAAAAATTACCTTACTCATGGGGGTTTACATTGTGCCAAAACCCTTAACTGCATGAGTTCACTTGGCTCATCCTTTATGGACACCACTGTGTTCTTCAAGCATAAATCCTAGATACAGCCTTCCAAAATCCATTTTCATCACCGATGATGGTAACCTAGAATCATTGACTATTCCCTAATGTAATCTGATTCTCAATAGATAAGACTAAACCAAGTTGCATTAATATATCCTTTGCTTGGGAGGGAGAAAATAATGATTCCAGTATTTACGGCAGATAAAACTACTCAACTGAGTACAACACAGTTTCCATCAGAGAACATGCCAAACAGTAGTCAGGGCTGATGGAAGCGGGGATTCTTTTTTTACAGATGTTTGAAGTTCCCACTTCGAAAAAGAAGAAGTTATTAGCTTCTTCCAACTTGAACATCAGTAGAATTCATAAAGCCCACCCCTTGGGTACCCTCCATAAACACACACTCCTGTGCAGGCACACGTGCACAATTGGGCAGTCCCCCACATTATTAGAATATCAAAGAAGACTAAAAGTGCAGCAGGTAACTAGGATGATTAAGCTCATTTTGAAGAAAGCATGAGATTTTTAACATAGTAAATAACATATCATTAATTTCCAGACGTGGAGGGAAGTCAAATTTGACCTCAGACAATTCTGAGAGGTCAAATTTAAGATAGCCATCAGTCGACCAAGTCTAATGTTCAAACGCATTTAATTTGTTAATCAAACAGTATAGGAAAACATTTAAGGAGATATTTCCAACTAAATCGGGAATGCCCATCCATCTGTGATGCATTTGAGATCATCAGAACCCAGGGAAAAGCATTAAGGTCAAGGGTAGATTTTAAAAAAATATTAAAAAGATATTCTCTCGCTAATACATTTAGTGCTGGGCAATATGTTGATCATGTTACTAGCAATATCTTGCTGAAATATCAAAGTATGTGAACAGCAGATATGAAATAAACATGTTGCCAAATTTTTCAACGATGCAACGGGTAATTCACAGACAAGAATTTATGACATCGTCATTCGCAGTAATTTCTAATATTCATCACATAGTTGAGTGTAGTCATGAAAAAAAACACCTTACTCCCATAAAAAAGGTTTCTCAACAGTTTTTTGTGGTATCAGATGTGCTCAATAACATGATAAAAGCATACCACCGTCTGCCCCCCGGAAAGGTATAATTTTCAAGGTAGCGACCAGATCTTTAAAACAAGTAAAAAATGTTGGCCTATGATGAATTGAGGGAATGGAATGATCATTGTCTGGCAGTTCAGTTTTGGCCTCCTTAACAACATGGATAATAACCATTATGTGCACTGAAATTTTGTGCCAACTGAGTTAATTTAGTCAAGCTCATTCATCATATGTGTAATACTTAACAATATCAATTTCAGGCCAAAATCCACCACTGTTTTGGATTTATGACAAGGAAGATGGATCCTATGACTATTTGACCAACAGTCCCCTGCTGGGCAAATTGTATCAGTAGGAACAAAGAGAAAACAATAAATACCGATGACTTCAAAATCAAGTCATGCAAACTCTGACAACCACATTTGCTCACTGTATAAAGGAGTGTATAAGTCGAGTTTTGAAGACCAAATTTTTTAATAAAAATTGGCAGTCAGCCCAAACATGAGTTGTAATATTATAAAGTTGAAAATCAAACATAATCTATCACTTTAAATATATACATATATATATATATACATATATATATATATATGATTAATAATTGTGTCATCCACACAGCTGTTTCGTTGTATTATAACTTATTAGTGTGGTTATAGACTATCCAACATCCCTTCCAGTACCGAAACCTTCGCTTCAGACCCAGAGACAGACATTCTACCTACACATACACACAAAAATAATGATAGCACTGAACTGACAAGTATAATGTAAACAGAATATGAACTGTATGAGAGGAAGAAAATAAACTGAAGAAAAAGTATGATTAATTTGGATACAAGGTATTTATATATGTTGTAGAAATTTGGTCAATATATATACACCAATACCTCATTTAACATTTCTCCTGTGAACAAAACCTTGTTATAAAAAAGTTTAATATTGCTGTAACTTCTCAGCCAAAATCATCAGAATAGAACAGATTCTTGTTGCTTGCCTGTCCCCAGAATTTCCTGATAATCAACCACAAATATATTCCAAAAGAGATGAAATCACAATTCAAAAACAAAAATATAACAGAACCACTTGTACCATATTTATTTTTTTGTATTTTCTGTTTGTTTCATTAACCAAAGAAAGAGCTTATATTTTTTTCATTGAATTACTTATCATTTTCTTTAAAAGATTTTTCCATATATGTAGGCCTACCATATTTCAAATAAGTGTATATTTTTTTCAATAATTAAGAAAACTTACCTGAATAAAAACCATGTTTTACCATCCTCTGATCACAAAGGTACTGGAGTGGAACATATTAACTTCATTAAACGAGGCATAGGTGTACTTACTGAATTATCAATAGATACGACCCAGCTGGGCTTTTTTCTTTTGCACATTGGGGAGCTATCAAATGATGAGAATGGAGATTATTATTTTAAATGAAATTACCGTACTACATCAACAGAACAAGTTTGAGAAAATTTTACTGTACCTTCATATAGACATGTAGTAATCATAGATATTGTATAGAAAAGCAATTCTTTCTTAGTGCTATTGAAGGCATAGCAAGCAAGTATAAATACAGTCTGTTGATAAAATGACTATTTCTTTTCTTCTCCTTCAAATGAGACAATCTTTGTCAGTCAATTGCTATCAAGTCAAGTATTTGTACAATTAGGCAAGAGTGTGTCACTCACTCATAATTTTTATCTAAGTGGCTCTTTTTTTATCTTGCCTAACTTGGATGAATTAGGCTTAAAAGTCTTGCAAGTGACAGATTGGCACAATTTGGGAGGTGCCAAGTTCCAGGGAAAAGGTCAGAGCATTAGAAGAGTTTTTCAGAGGTCAGTGGTTCAAGCAAAATTTTTTCCTGTTGAAAATAGCCACCATGAAAGATATTTGTCAAAGAAATAGACAGAAAAGACTCTGTGTGTGTGAGTGTGTGTGTGTGAGTGTGTGTGTGTGTGTGTGTGTGTGTGTGTGTGTTTGTGTGTGTGTGTGTGTGTATGTGCATGTGTGTGTGTTGTGTGTGCATATTTGTGTGTGAGAGAGAGTAAGAGAGGGAGAAGCAGAAAAGAAAGGTCAAACTTAATTCATGATGACCAAGGTTATATGACCCTGTTTGAAACCCCAGGTACATCATATTAATGTCAAATATATTGGAAAAATGTTAACGAAAAAAAAATTCAAATCTATAAACAATTGAGTCATCTTTTTCTTTTAACTTTTTTTTTCTTTGTTGATAGCTATGTTGATAGGGAACAGAATTCAGTCAGAAGATTACAGCAGTTGAAATTTCATTAAGAAGGATATCATTAATGCAATCAGTATAACTATGATATACTGGGGAAAAATTGGTGTGATGCTCTCATCTACCTTCAAGCATGAGTATCAATTCATAGGTTTTCATTCATCATAAGTGACAATGGATATAGCAGACATATGCATGACAATAGATATAGTAGACTATTGCCTGCATAGATGATTATGGAAAAAAAAAATATATATATATATATATATATATATATATGTACCATGTACACATATATTTCTTGATTTATCATATCATACCAATGATAAAAGATGACTGGAGATGATTAGATCTAGTTTTAATTAAGTTTCAAGATGAATAAAATACCTTCAATACCTTCAAACAGGTTCTAATCATTGCTGAATAGCCTCATGAAACCTCATGTGGCCCACAAAACAATCTTGCCAAGACAGGGTGTGACTATGCGAAAAAAGAAATTTATAGTTGTACTTTGAGCTTCCGATATCCTTCAACCTTCATCAAGTTGTTTTTGAAAGCATTCATCGATTCCCAGGGAATAGACTCTTCACTGAGAACATTCTATGGTTTGGTCACTCAAGCGGACAAGAAATTCTCTCTCGGTTTGATGAATGTCTGTACCTGGAGTTTTTGCAGATAATGATGCAGTAAACATGCACTTGTCTAGACATAAGGAGCAGTGACAGTTTTGGTCTAAAGCTTTCTCCCAAAGGGCAATATCAACCCTGGGTGGGTTGAGAGTTGTGATAAGAAGCATGATAGATTGTCACATACAAATGCGTTTTTCTTAAAAGTAGGCGATCTTTCGTTTTATGACAGAAATAGTCAGCAAACGATAGGAAGGTAAAGGAAGATTCTGCTACTTTGTGAATCACAAAATGTTCATTTATACACACACATATATATATATATACATATATATATATATATATATATATATATATATATATATATATATAGTCTCAGCCATAACTGAATAGGACTCAACAACTTTTTTATAAAAAATTAATTTTCTTCTTAACTAAACATAACAGAATTTTATTGTTTTTAGTGGTACATTATATAATCAAAAAAGATATTATCAGGTACTATTCATGACCAAACTCTTTAGCATTGAAACTCTGTTGCTAAAGATATGAATATGTTGCTGTCCAAAAATGAGTACACCCCCACAAGAAAATATTTTTTGCAATAGAGTTCCAAAATGAGGGATAAATTCCTGTCAAAGAAAAAGATTAAATTTAATTGGTGTGACATTGGTGACTTCAAGAGGTTTTTTTTGACAATCTCGAATGTATATATATATATATATATATATATATATATATACACACACTGCTTAGTAGACAATAAAAAGTCATTCTTCCCCTCACATTCAGTTCCTCTCTATGAACACAACTTACGTACTCATTGCTAGTTAGATATCTCCCTCTTACTCTCCCCTCCTCTCTATGAATGATAAAAAGTTCCCACCTGTTCTGAGATTAGGCAGTTTTTCATCTGAGCCCAGTGGATTCAGCAAAAAAAGTGATCATGACAGATCTGCCCATTTTAACATGAGTTTATATTACAAATTGAACCTCCCCCCTCTTTAAACATGTTCAGTGGGGGTGACTTCCAGTACAAATAAAAACCTATTGACCAATTATTATTCACAGAAAATTTCATGGAGATGTGTCGCATGTATCTACAGTAGGCTGTTACATACGGACAGGGAGATAAACAGACTTTTGGTGAATTATGATGAGAGGGGTTTTATCTAAACCCACACACTAAGTACTTTTTTATTTTGGTTATGCGTTTTCTAGAAAATTTTTAAACTCATGCCTTTTCCATAGTCACTAATGAAAAATTATGATTTGAAACAAGATCTGAACCTTTTCTGCTCATTTTCAGTTCTCATGTGTGAAGCATCAGTCCACACTTCTTGTGTGTATAATTATGCTTGTTGAGGCTTCAATTGAACTTGGTAATTGATGCTTTAAGGACCACTCAAACTCAGTGAACAAAAATTGTGCAAATAGAGGCTCCAAAGATTTCCCTCCAAAATCATAACAGAAAATAATCAATGATTAAAATGAATATAACAAATATTTGACCAGTCAGAGGCCAGTTATCATTAGGCAAATTGGTAAGTGTAGAGAATGATAGCTGATTTCATTAGTCAGTTTGTGACCTACTTGCCTCTGGGCAATGTTGCTTGGTTCACCTCACATACACTATTCACCTGCATCTGGAACTCTTGCATTCCACCAAACCTACGTACATATAGATAAACTGCGAGTAACTTTTTCCCTCACTTAATTCTTTCTCATTTTTTAATGTATTTCAGAACTAATTTTAGTGAAATTGCAATTCGGTACAAATTTTCTTTAACAATGGCATTGCAAAATCTGATTTCGTTATATGAATCAAATATAAATTTCTTAGGAGGGAAAAATGTGGTATTTGTATGAGTACATCAATACTTATGTGTATGTATGATATATGATGTTGTGTTATTTATTAACATGGGTAACTTCCCTTCTTTGAGAGTAGAGTCACTTGTTTTGGAACTTTTCTTTGTGTGTGTGCCACGTCAATGTTGACCAAAATGTCAGACCACTATCATGTTTTTTAAAGTTTAATGAAGCTTGAATATTACAGCCAAGCAATTGGAATCCACAACTTGTAGA
Organism: Thysanoteuthis rhombus; assembly: GCA_963457665.1. Lineage (NCBI taxonomy): Eukaryota > Metazoa > Mollusca > Cephalopoda > Oegopsida > Thysanoteuthidae > Thysanoteuthis > Thysanoteuthis major. The sequence continues at coordinate 38,220,228 of OY735201.1, forward strand.
GCTTTATTGATGGTTTTGTTTCTCTTACAAACTCAGATTATTCAGAAATTTGCTGAATAAATGAATTTGATATAAAATGATTGATATAGAAATTGATTTTTATATATTAAATGTAACTTACACCATTCATATTGCTGCAACATTACTTATGAACATTTCAAAAAATGCTGTATATATTAAGTTTATTTTACAGCTTGTAGAGTCACCCAGCATTTCTTTTTATATACTCCTAGAAGCAGTTGAAAATGCCAATTCTGTACACGTAGGAATACAACCTCAATAGCTTTTGCACAGATAAATTTTGCATCAAGTCTATTGTTTACAAATGTCACTCATTTATTTATACAGCATTAACTGTTCGTAAAAATAACACCAATCAGTGCTTGGTTGCTAATTAACTGTATTTGATTGAAACTGTTTATAGATATCTCCTGACTGTGTAGAGGTAAGTCAATTAGAGGCAGGTGTGTTGGAAAGTATGTGGATAAGACATTATTCATCATGAGAACTGCTTGAAACAGACTATTGTTATTGTTATTTATTCCTATAGACTCCTTGTGGAGCACAGGGCCACAACAACTCTGCTGTAGTTTCAGTATCAAATAGGTTTTTATGGAGTGAAGTTGCTAGACCCACATCCTATCCTCCTCCTTTACCCATGCTTGGGAACAGTTATGGTAACTGCCAAGCTCAAGCAAGAAAATTGGCCTCACCATGAGTTTCAGCAAAACAAATGTCATGCACAACAAACATGTTGGCGACAAGGAAACAACAATTGAAATTGATAACACAGAGCTGGAGAGAGTAGACCACTACATCTACCTACGACAACAAATCTCCATGAAATCCTCAAAAGAGGAAGAAATATAGCGAAGAATCACACTAGGCTGGCAAGCTTTCAGTAGAGCAAGCTTAACTTTCAAGAATACAAAAATCTCACTAGTCCTAAAAAGAAGGGTATACAACCAATGCATCCTCTGAATAGTCACCTATGGAGCTGAACCATGGAATCTAGCTAAGAGACAGACCCTAAAACTGAGAACCATGCAACGTGAACATGAGAGAATCATTCTCATCCTCACATGAAGAGATCATAAGAGAACACAGTACATTAGAAAAAAGACACGTGTCCAAGATATCCTAGAAACAATAGCAAAACTCAAATGGCAATGGACTGGTCATGTTGCAAGAATAGCAGACAACCGCTGGACATAATGACTCACAACGGGGATCCTCAGAGATCATATGCAAAATAGTAGCCGACAGAAAGTAAGATGGTGTGAAGAGCTGGATAAATTAAGAAAGCACTGGTTCCACGATGCCCATGATAGAGAGGTGTGGCAAATCTTGGGGAAGGTCTATGTCCAATGATAGACGCTAAAAGGATGATGATGATATGGACTGCCTTACAGGATTCAATTGCTCCATCTGCCCTGCTATTCACTCATAAATATGAGGAAAAGTGGATTCATGCGTTTCCCAAGGGCATTACTGTTAAATAAATGTAAGCAGCCTTGGCCCAAACTCAAACTACTGATTCTGTTTCCTGTACTGGTAATTGTTTCACCACTCCACACTCAGACTATTTGATAGCATGAAATTGAAAATATATAATTCAGCAGAATTTGTGAACCATGAAATATTTGTTCTAAGTCTCGATTTGCATTCTTAGGTATGAAAAGGAGAAATTATCCACGTTGATGAATGCTTGAGAATCTTAAGTAATTATTTATGTTGTTTGATAATGTAACCTCTGATCTATGCAAAACTAACTTCAGTATAAACGGCTTGCTCACAATCTAAAGGCTTCCTCTTGAGTTTTTAAGATCCAAATCTGTTGATCGAACCATCTTTTCCAGAAACGTTAATAACAAGAATTAGAAAACATCCACCGAAACCATCAATATAGTTTCCTTTAGTTTTTAAGTTGGTCTGGCTGGCCATGTATATATGTATTATGTGTATGGGCAGCACCAATAGAGTTAGAGAAGTAAAAATTAAAACATTTGCTCCTTTTATATCTGGAACAAACATTTTTTTTTCTATAAATCCCCCTATTCAATCTGCGATGTTAAATTCAATCTGTTCATGCTAAATTGGTCCCTGATTTTTGCTGGCAGCATTCATATTTGTTTTAGAAAATTTTGACTTTTTTAGCGATCACTGCCCAACAAAAGGCAAGGGAAGTAACATTCATTGATCATCCCTTTTTCCAATTTATTCATTCATTATCCCCAACACAGAATGCATCCAAAAGTCATTGGTTGCATGATGGTTCCTATTGAGCAACTAACAAGACTTATTAGTTTTTTGTTTTTTATTGGTGACAGCAAAATTGTATTCTGAACTAGTGCATCCGAGTTAAATACATTCTGGTGATTGGTTTCCCAAGAATATGAAGTGTATTTCCATTTTGGGTTTGTTTTTTTGGTTTTTTTTGCATCCCAGACTCCTAAATTCCAATATATGTATATTTAAAACAGGTTGAATTTTTGTTTTTAAATCTTTGTGTTTTGAACATTTCCATTCAAATCTACGTATGTAATAAACAGTATAATTTTTTCTATGCCTGTAACAATGAACTCTTCCACTTTAAAGTAACAATTTCTTTTTAGAAATATCCGCCATTTGGAACAATGGACTCTTTCACTTGAGTTCTGTAGTCAATTTCCTCATTAAAATCCCATGGGAATTCAAATATATCTGTGGATTTTTTTTCAGATACGGCAACCCTACTTAATGATAAACAGCAAAGGGTGTTGTTGGATCATTGAAAGTAACCAGAATTATTCAAAAGCTTTATATGTTTTCTTTTAGTCACAACATTTCAGCTAGTACAAATCTGGCCGGAGGCCTAATTCAATCCGGCCCACTGACTTTATTGAATATTCGATGTTGCATAAAGATATTACACGAATGTTTGAAAAATAATTCGACAATATTTTGTCCTACTCATTCCCTCCCCCACAAAAAAAATTTATGTTGTTCTCATTGATTGATACTACATGGAAGTTTACGTAGGTAATACTCCTATAATGAAAAAAACAATAAAGTAATCTTTTTTCAAAAAAAAATAGCTGCTTCTAAAGCCTTGTATGATCATTGTCTTATTTTTTCATTTGCTTTGGCCCATAGGACTTAAAACATTTCTAATCCAGCCTTCCTCAAACAAAATTTGCCAACCCTTGCTCTATAGCATTCTTTCAGCATATTTTGCATCAGATAATTTTTGAGTAGCTATGAACAGGATCATCAACCTAACTCGTAACTATTTTATCAACTTTCCAATTAGGAATATTTACAGATCTGTATGACAAAATTACAAGTTTGGGATGTATCTTTGTTGCTGTAAATTGTTCCAATTTGAGGGATGAAAGTAACAAAATTAGTTGTAAGCCAAATGAAAGATTCTGTTTGTAGTTACTCAATGATTACTGGATGTGGTATACACCAAATGAGAACTAGAGACTGCACTAGTTGGAACATTATGATCAAAACAGGTTTGGTTAGTCATCCTCGAGACCAACATCTTTTGGCAATATGCCTTAGATGGATATATACACCAATGCAGACAAGGTCAAAAATGCTTTCCAGTAGTTTGTTGACTCCCATGACAGTTTCCATCATGATTGGACGTATACAATGAAGGGTTGTTGATAACATCAGGTTGATTTCAGTGGTGTTTACTTTGACTAATAGAGTAGGTAGTGTTTGAGATTATGATGTCTTGAAGTTTGTGGTTTCAAATTTTGGTTTGTGGAAATGAGGAAAATGTTTAGAAAACTGACGAAGAAGGTTCACTTCACGTTTTAAAAATAGCCTGTTTTTAGAGGGCCCGTTGCCAGGTACTTGCTGGTTTCAACAAATCAGCCCTTTAAAGTATGAAGCCAAGTGTTACAAGCACAATGAAACACCAAATTGAACATGATACAAAAAAAGTATGCTTGGAAATGTTTGTATTCATACGAATGAAAAATATCTTTTTTTAACTTCGTCAATAAAATGAAGCATTCCTGCCATTAGACTGCTTTGGAAAAGTGGTTGTTTAATTGCCAAAATTTGTTGGGGATGATGTTCAAATGGCTGCTTAAGGGGTGGATGGGTTATTTAAATGATTTGAATTTTATCTTATTTAAAAAAGATTTTAAAAAAGAAATTTCGACTGAAATGTACTGACAACTCATGCCAAAAGGTCTATATTCATCCAGCATGAACCTGAATGACCCTGCCATCGTATTGAACAGAGTGATTAACTGCCTAATAGCAATACAACAAAAGCTCTAAGCCTGTCCAACCTGGATTAATTAATTCAAAGACCAATGACTGATCAATAATAATTCCCTCATTAATGGGAAAGGAGTTATACCAACTTCAGTACTCCACGGACAACGTATGGACGCAAGTGATTACCAAGAGCAGATTTGAAAGGCAATGATGATAGGTTTAATCAACACCAATTGTTATCCCAATAAGTAATTGAAAATTAAATCCTTCTTAGCTAATATGCTCAGGCTTCAGTGCTCGGAAAGATCCCTAACTTCGAAATAATATACTCTTACCAGCATGTGTCAATGACAGGCTTAATGATAAACAAGTAGTGATAGGTCACAAATTTTGTAAGAGTTGGTAGAATGTTGTCCATAACATTTGATTCTAGTTCCTATCAAAAAGTATCTATGTTTTTGATGAGGAATTTTGAAGTCCAGGTCATTTCTTTTTAGTTCATAGTTATCTATGCATCTTTGATATACCTGGCAATCATAAGAATTCAGTTATTACTCTTTATATTTTATCTATCAGGTTAATTGAATAGATTAATCCAAAGATAACTCTTAGGTACTGAACTTCAATTATTAGAATGGATATTCAATATCAGTCAAACATTGTTTACATAATACATAAAGAGACCCAGCATATTGTCAGGGAAAAAAAGTAGGTAAGTTATAACTATATCCATGATCTTACCCAGGTAAGTGTGACTTGGAAAACAATTGAAGACCCCTTCACTTGATGGCAGGGCCGTATTAAGCTTAATAAAGGCCCAAGATACAAGTGAACTTGGGACACCCTACCTTAAAGATATACATGTGTGTGAGTGTGTGCATGTGTAATCAGTATTTGTATTCAAATCATCCAACTAGATTATATTAGAAAGACACAGTATAAACAAAATTAAATTGTTGATAGAATTTAAACAATTTATTTCATTAACTTGTTTTGCCTAGATGGCTTCATCAGAATGTGAGAAAATACATGATCACACACATGGCCGACCTAACATAGACATGTAAGTTGACACCCAAACATAACACCCAACAGTAACTGAGATAAGGCAAACAGGTGGGATTTTATAACACCTATAAAAAACAAAACAAACTATCCTGGATGCAGACAACCTAATGGTAATGTCTTCCCAAAGTGATAACAGCTTGATATGATAAATTTCCTATAAGATCCCCTAAACACTCTGTATCTCCTTACATTCTAATAAGGCCATCCAGGCAAAAAATGTTTATGAAATATATTGTTTCATTTTTACCAATAATTAACTTTATTTTCACATTGTCCTTTTAATACTATACACTATGGTTGTAAAAAACATTAGTGTAATAATTATACCAGCTCTATTTTTATTTTCAAAAAATATCGAGATTTGAAGATGACGTACCTCAAATGATAAAAAATGAAAGTTTAAAGAAAGAAGCAATTCACTCCAAAAAGAACTAACAATGGATTTAAACGAAATTCAAAAAATCAAAAGACATCCCTATATTCGCAGACACACACAGAATTTTTTTCAAAATTGAACTAAAAAAATACAAAACTGCTAAAAGAAAACATTTCTAAGTACCATAAAAACGTGACCATAATACAGAAAACAAAATCAGCAACAAAAAAAAGCCAAACTTATAGCGGGAAAGCTAAAGGTAGAAGGCAGGATAAGTAAAATACTAAAACAGACATACATAACACTCAAATATCATAAACAAACTCCAATGCCAAAAAAACTGAATGCCGTCTCATCAACCCAACAAAAAACGAAATAGGCTACATTAGCAAAACAATTCTGGAAAAGATAAATGCTAAAATAAAAAAAACAAATTGAATTTTGACCTGTAGAGGAAGATGACTGGCGTAATACACTGCTTTGATAACATTCAACAAAGAATAAATGTGAATTAATACAATTCGACAAATTTTTACCTCTCGAGAAAAAAATAAAATGCTAAAAAATCAATTAATTTTGTTAAATTGAATGCCAACATCAAGGAAGAGAAAATAAGAAATAATATACCTTCGCAGGAAAGAAATTCTTTTCAGACCAAGACCAAACTTGAATGAAAAAAAGTAACCCAAACGGCTTTGATGTCCCCATGGGATCATACGATTTCACTGAAATATCGGAACTCACAGGATTGTATGTGTCGAATACAATAAAAAAAACAACATCACAAATGAAGAAAATATAGGACTATACGGCGATGACGGTCTAATTTCATTGAAAAAATACAACAAACCAAAAACCGATGAAATTAGAAGAAGACTTAATAAAAACATTTAACAAATTAGGTTACAAAATAGAAATTAACATCCAATCAAAAAGAAGTAAACTTCTTTAACGTAAACCAAAACCTTAACAATAACACTTTTTGAAAAAGAAATTGACCAAACAATTGGCCTGACACCGCATTGTCAAGGTAGGTATGGAATCTCAAAAAAATGAAACATCCGTAATGAAATGTTGTTTTTTTTTAGATCAACAAGAACAGCATACAAAAACTATTAAGATGCTTATTATGTCTAGAGGAAAAACTACATGTTATAGAATTCACAGAAGAAAAATCATAACTAAACAAAAAAACGAAATCATAGGAAATCGTAGACACAAGGCTAAATTCCTTCTGGAAAAAAAAACTCCGACAAAATGTTTTTTAAGACTAAATTATCACACGCATCAAAACAATGAAATATTATAAAACTAATTAATAAATAAATTCTATTTATAATGAATAAAATGTTTTTTAAGATTGAAACGAAAAACACCAAAATTATAACCAGGTCGGGCAATCCAAAAGAATCAAACTAAGCGAAAAGTGAAACTAAAACAGAAAAATTATCAAAATAAAAAAAAAACACGGGGATTTCATTGTTCAATCAGGATTTCACCCAAATATCGAAGAACGTGAAACAAATTTGTTATGGAAACCATTAGTATAATAATTGAAATAGCTCTATTCTTTATGAAAAATATCGAGCACTGTATCTGCAAAACCAACACCTAACTCAATATATATATATATATATATATATATATATATATATATATATATATATATACACACACACACACACACACTTGGTTTCTGCTAAAATTCTTACCTGATTAATTCGCTGTCCGTATCTGCTCTATTGTATCTCGATGCAGACAATAATATCAATAAATAGTTATATAATCCTACAGATATAATAACAAATGCGTTATATTATTTTAAACTCTATCTAAAATGACTTTCCGTTATTATACAGTGAATACATCATTTGGCCTAAACAATGCAAATAGAATAAACAATTCTAAAAAATGGGCTGCTGTAGGAATCGAACCTGCGACCGATAGGTAGCCACCTTAAAGTGGCGTTGCATTTACCAATGAGCTGCCGGCGGACCTAATGGTAAGAACGGCACCACCTTAAGGTCGGTACCTATCAGTTGTAGATTCAGTTCACATATATGTATATACATTAGGAAATGGATATATAACCCGACAAATACTTATACGTGCATTATATTACTTTGAAACTCTATTTGAAATAATATCCCGTTATTACTCGGTGAATACATAATTTTAAATGATCTCTCGTTATTACACGGTGAATATATCATTTGGCCTTGACAGTTTAGATTTTGGAGATGAAGCAGTTATTCGGGCCTTTGCATTATCGGCAGCTGTGTAGCTCAATGGTAAGAGCAACGCAACTTTGAAGTGGCTACCTATCGGTCGCAGGTCCGATTCTGGGAACGATCCCATTTTCTTCAATTATTCTTTATGCTTAGGCCTAACAAAGAAACAAAATCAGACGACCTGATCGGTGAAACGGTAGCAACAGTGAATTAAATATGAGTATTTGATTTTGGACCATACCTCAAAAAATATCTTTTTCTTCAATCTTCCTGAATTTATATTTATGCATTTCATATATCGGGAATATTATGCACTAGACTGCATGCTACGTGGAAGGGCACTGTGGTGTACCCATATTTGGAACCAGAGTAATTCCTTCAGTCAATTATCCTGCAAAAATCTTTTGTGTGAAAATAGGCAAACAATTCCCATAAAACAGATGCCAAGAAAAGACCAGTACCTGTTGCCAAAATAGTGAATCACAGTAGCGATTCTCCATAACCCTAAAAATCAATGTTTTTCCTCCTTTGTTCTTCCAAAGGGGTTGCTCGATTCAAAGAGTTACTGGATTAACTAGAATTAATGCCTACGGGTCCACGAAACTAGAAACCGGCGTAGAAACAAAACGAAGACAGGATTTAGGTAATGAAAGCTTAGGCTGAAGGGAAAATTACGTAAAGAAAGTTATACAGCAGAAGGGGTAAGAATGATTTTCGGGTAGATACTGAATTGCTAACGCAATTCACAACTTTCAGATCATTCGATATGCAATCATACGAGGTCTGTTATGAAAGTATCCAGCCATTTCGAATAACCTGGGATCGTTCGCACAGCTTTGGTGTAATTTGGCAACCAATTAGAAGAATCTTACAGCATATACATGAACAAACACTCTCCTGTTGGGTAATTCAGTCGGTAGAGATATGCCATTGAGTGAGGCTGAGCGTTATGTGACCGTGGCATTCAGAATGACTCTGTCCATTCTTCGCGTTTCGTTCAAGGTTTATTTTGGCAAAACATTGCGTTACCTAGGTTTGTCAGACCCCTACAGTCTAGATTTGGCTCCCTCCGACTTCTGGGCTTTCGCCGTAGAAAGGGAGGATATTCAAGACTGTTGACGAGATAAATGAAAACGTGTCTAGGCAGCTGGTACCAATCACAAGAGGACTTTGCAGAGTCTTTTGAAGAGAAGGCAGGATGCTGGAATAAGTCAGAGAAGTCTCCCAAGGGAATTCTTAGAAGAGGACCAAAGTATCATTGTCCCAAGTCGGTTATATTTTTCGTTATTATGAAATGGTTGGATACTTTCCGGACAGACCTCGTTTACTATTTCAATAAAACTTCTAATGCAAATGCTTATTTAGTATTCACACATTCTGTCAGATGGGTTTATCTCCTACCAGATTGGTTTTTATTGGGAGGGGGCTGAATTTACAATGTAAGTTTACGCAAAGTTGATCTCTTGGTTTGTGTCCGACAGCATTCATGCTTGGCTTTAGGATAGTCAGACTTTTTGTGAGGGATCAATGTTCCACAAAAGACCAGAAAAGTAAGATATTTGTAGGTCCTTTTCCATTGATCACCTCCAACACGGCATGATGCTAAAAGACGTTGGTCTCGTGACTGTTTCTATTGTGTGACTAACCAGATCTGTTCTATTTTATGTTTCATCTCAAATCTTGGGCAGCTTTATCCCAGAAGACATTTTGAAAAGAATCATAGTCTCAATAGTCTCTAGGGGCCAATGGGCAGTGGCGGATCTATTATGAAACTAATGAATCTTAAGCTTCTAGGCCTTAAATCCCAGAAACAACTTTTTTTTTTAATGAGCGAATTTTTGAACAAAATTGATGCAGCGCTGTTGAGATATGTCATACGTTCAATGTGATCACAACCGTGTATTTCTTATAAATACTTAGACAACGTTTCCATGCTGATACTATGAAGTAAACTACAGTGACTAAAAAAAAAAAAACAACCGAAAACCATAATTTTCAATCCCATGATACTAAGAAATAAGAAGAAGAAATTGAAGTTTATACTTGTTACCAATATCTTACATTTATTTTTATTTTTTCTACTCATCCATATGATTGAAAATTTATACTTCTTTTTCGTAATTTAGAAATTTTAAAAGCAAAAAGAACATAAAATAATAATAGACAGTATAGCCTTCTTTATTTCTTAAAAAATGTAAGAATATGTTTTTCATTGTATTAACTAGTTTTCTTCCATCTCCAATATCACATTTTCAGATGGAATGAATGGCAATGCTTTTTTAGAGGGACTGACAAATTTAGGACAGAAGTTCTAAATTAACTCTATCACTGTTTGATAATCCGGCTACGCGCGAGGATTGGCCTATATGAGCAGTTTCTCTCAAAATTGGTGAAAAATTCTTGCATTGATAAGGACAGTATTCAGGGGAAGCGAGACCACAGGTGCAACGGGGGCAGCTGCACCCCCATTGCCCTGCCATCTTGGCACGGGGTCACATCAGCATCAGTGTGTCTTTTAGAAAAGGGAAGTGTAAGACATACTGAATCAAATATTCATTTTAATAATCAACAAAATAAAAATGTTCTCATAACTGCAAAACGTTTTCACTCTAAAATGAATTTTTCTCTGAATTATTCAGCTGATAAATGTCTTGCATAACCATCTTCAAGTTCTTCGACATGAACAGGTTTTGCATCTATTGCTTTAAATAGTGAATATTTAGTGAATGCGAAACTTGAGTGGTTGTTCCACTAAGTGTTAACAGGTATGGTCTGTTATTTATAGCAATAAGTGTTCTCTATAATTGATAAGTAGAAATATGCCCAACCCAAAACGTTATTTCTTGAATCTGTAGTATTCATTAATTTCTAAAATTCATTTCCTCTCACATTATGAATCAAAAAAGCTGTCGACAATTTCGTCTTCTGATTTTCAACTGAAAACCTCTAATTGAGCAAGGGTCGATGAGCCATACGATACGACAAAAAGTTCTTGCATGAACCCGAAAGAGAAGTCACTGTAGTTGTGCTCGTGAGCTTTGAAGCAAAAGGGGGTTTCTCAAAGCTATTCTTTATAAAGAACTAAATTCCGTCCACCTTGACTGAAGGGGGCTTAAAATTCTTTATGCATATTGCCTCTAGAAAATGACATTGCAAGGAAGCCCTCATATGACAAAACTGTACGGAATATGTTGCTGAAAAACAGTCCAGAAAACCCAGAAAAATAGTACCTTGTTAAATGTGCATCACGTTGTACGTATTTTCATAGGTATCTAAAAGATTATATTGCCTTCAGTATTTGCTATATTTTATTTTATCAGTCCATGATATATATACATATAAAGTTAAGGAAATGACACATACACACACACACACACACACACACACATATATATATATATATATATATATATATATATATATATATATATATATATATCATTTCCCTAACTTTTGATAACTCTGAGTCTTGACTCCATACTATAGACCTAATGAAATGAGAACAATCCACTTTTTCAAACGTTAACAACTACATTACCTCAAAGTAGATAAAAATTTTGTGATTCTGCCATACAGGGCAACGCATACCGTAAGTTTTGGAAATACTCCCAAAATTGCTTTTTAAACAAAAAATGAATAGAGAACCGTGGATTCGCCCGAACCCAACTGAAAAAGAAAACGTTCGTTACCCAGGGCTTGTTCTATTGGCCCATAGGTCTTCGGACCTTGTTGGATGTTACCCTATTGTCGTTAGTCGCGAAGGGGTCCTATAAAAGTTCAAGCTTCGATGCTCCCAAAATGTTGGTCCGACACTGCCCATAGGCCCTATTTAGTTTACTTAAATTAATCAGTTTTACACAAAAATATTTTTTCAATTACTTTTCTTGTGTACATCTGTTTTATTCCATGATATGATTTTTGTTTTCAATAGAATTTGGAGCTTTTCTAGGCGAAAATTTGATAATTTATTGTTTTCTGTTAAGAACGATGTTAAACTCTAATCAGCAACTGGGACAAATATGTTTCGGGATAAATATCTGATGGGATAAATGCATCCCATCATGCTTTTGGTTCTTCAAATCATGGAAAATACAGACATTAAGCACCCGAATTAATTGGACTAGAAAAGGTTGAAAAAAAAACGATTCGACTTTTGAGAAACTCTATGCTTCAAGACAACAGATTTACTTGTGAAATATAAAATCACAATTTCAAATGAAAAACGTTTGCAAAATATAAATAAAATAAACTGAGATTAGTTTAAGGTGTTGCATTCAATGATCTAGATATTGACCAGTGATGTATCTAAAATCCTCCTCGCCAAAGAGGTGTACTGTAGAATACGCAAATCTAAACTTCAAGTTCTTTAGAGTAAGGTGTATTGTAATATATTACACGGCAAACGGTTCTTTGTAACCCAGACAACGACAAAAATTCTATAAATAGGAAGTGACTTGATGACCACCGAAGGCAGCTTTTAAGCTAGTTATACATTCGAAAATAGACTCTTAAAACTCTACAAGAAATAAAGAAAAACGCTGTCTGAAAAATATTTCATAAATTTGATGAAAAACTGATCAAAACTAAATTGTGCATTACGTAAGAAAAAAAAGGGTTACCCACAAAACATTCAAAAATATAATCACTCTGTCTGCAACAAAGCGGCAAAATAGTGTGTAGTACTTGAAATAGGTTTGTTTGGCCGCAGTTAATTGCGTCATTAAGCCAGTTTCAGTTGAGTTGGGTGGAATTGAATTAATTGGTAGCTAAATTTGGTATGACCGATATCAGAAAGGTTATTTTTTAAAATATTGATATTCTCGGATTATGATCTGAAAAAGGTTTATAATTCAGATTTTGTTTGTTGTTTTGTTTCGTCAGTGTATTCATTGTTCATTGATCGTTTTTCAATTTTTTTTTACTTCTAGGTGTAAGCATATATACGCAGTTAGCATATTATATAAAAACTAGCTGAATACCCGCCCTTAGGTAAAGAGGGATAGTCAAAATTGATAGATATAAGGATGGGGATCAGATAATATTCAATTTATTTGTTTTTAAAAAGTGATATTTGTGACTTTTTGAAGGGGGGGTTTATACGGAAAAATGTCAAATGTACGTACACACTGCTTAGCAGAGAATAAAGTCATTTTCAATTTTATCCCCTCTCTTTCCAATCAGCAACTGAGATCTCCCTCTAACACTCTCCCCCTCTGTAAGAACGATAAGAAGTCCTGATTCGCCCAAATTTCATGGGGGTATATTGTGTGGTTTCCGTGGCAGGCTGTCACACGTTTGGTATATTATAATAAGATTTGACTGTTGAAGAAAGGACGTATACGTACGGGCCTTTGAGTTTGATCGAAACCAATGATTGAGAATCCCCTGAAAATCATTTTGTTCCATGTTACTTGTGATAACAACAAACTTACAACGAAATTTCCAACTTGATCACCGTTTGATTAAACTTACGAATAATATGAGAAATACGGCTTGATAGTACTTTTTGTAAATTGTTCAAAATCATTTATAAAATAAGAGTTATGTCTATTATACATTGTATTTTTAATAGCTATCAGCCCCTCTCCATTTCTATCCTGTCATTGAGATACCTAACTTCTTTTCCCTTTCTCACTTCCTAAGGTCTTATTAAACTACCTACCTTACTTTCCTCTTCCTGTCACTACCCTCTTATTAAACTCTTCTCTCCCTCTCCATTCCAAACATGTCTGTCACACATAGTATCAGTAGTAACTATCAACTGAGCCTGTTGTTATACACATAATAACCATCACCAACGCGACGGGTTATGGACTAGTTTGATTTTTTAAAATCGATCCAATTAGAAATCATCTTGTTGTATGGTTATTTTTTTATAAACCAACTTGAGAAAGAAAACCCAATTTAAAAAGGTCCAAGAATATTCAAAGCAACAAATGTTATTTATTATCTATCATAACATGCAATGAAAAAGACATCAATAAACTTTACCAAGAAATATGAGATAAGGCTTACATACAAGTTTTAGCAGAGAAAAACAAAGTTATTTCATACCATGAGCGTTTCAATCGGTTTCTTTAGGTTTTCAGGGAGTCCAGTATCCCCCAAAGCTTCCGTCAGGTGATCCCCGAGTAGAAGATCTCTTTACGATTGTAATGTAAATATAAATAATAAAACTCTTTGAGTAAATAGATTTTTTTCAATCAGCTCATCTATTTTTTTTCGGTTTTGTTTAATTATTCGTTCTAGTGTTCCAAAATAAACCTGATCTCACCCCTTGGGAAATCTGAACTCTGTGTCAATTGTACGTACATAAACTTTGGTTGAATTTGATCTGAAAAAAAAGTTTCAAATACACACACAATACAATACGACGAATAATGTTTTCTTTTTTATCTTTTTTCTCCCCTGGGACCAAACTTAATTACGTCAAAAGATTTTTTCATTCTCCGCTTGTACTCAAGGTGTCGTGGGGAGGCGGAGATGTCAGTCATGTTATTTCCTTTGTACGTTTTTATTATCCTTTACTTTACTTGCACAATCCGCTTCGATCTTGCTAGGTCCATCGGAACTTCACCAGAGCGCTCTTAAGCGTATATTTCTGGAACACGTTCCTTACTCTATCCATTATCTGTTTTACATGACACTGTGCGAGGGGTCGGGATTCCCCGGTTTGGGAATCAGAGTTGTCCGTCTCGCAGACTGGTAGTCGATCAAAGCTGAAGTGATCTGTCTGTCCTACTGTTTACACATAGCTAGGGGAGAGATTGACTCATACTTTTCTGAAGGGCATGATGAACGAACTCGATCAGCCGATTCCATTTTCTGAGCTGTTGACCAATAAGCCATCTTTTCTTTTTTTTTAGAAGATTTTGTTACCAATAAAAAAGAAAAGAATTTAAATTGAAAATGGATAATACATGAATCGAAACTGTATAAAAAAATTCTATGATAAACATTTGCTGGCAAACATATACATGACTCTGTTTTTTGTAATCAATAAAAATGTACTGCAAATAAAATAAACCATTGTCAAATTTTAGTATAAGTATGAAGTTGACTTAGTTTTCATGACGTAGCCACGACAACAATCTGGGGTTGACTTTTTTTTCCATCGCAATAGCAACAAAAGCAACAATCCTCGCCTGATTTAGGAGTGAAAGCTCTCCATTGATTGTCTGTCACGTCACAATAAACCAAACCGATGTATAAAATGTACCTTTCCCGACCGTGATTCGAGATCACGCCCAGATGATCGGTAGACGGCTTTTGTGGCGACATTACTACCAATATTATGTAACAAACACGCGAGGGCTCATTTTATTCTAATAAATAAATACATTTTTATTAAAAAAAAATTTATTTATACAATACAAAAGTTGCAATAATCATCCTTAGTTTGAGTTTGACCCTTCAGCACCCAGGGTTGTTTTCAAAGTTATTTCACTATCTCATTGAAAACCAATATGATTACTACGAAGTTGAAAATATCTTTGGTGGCAGACAAAAGTTTTTTAAGGTACGTAGAAGATATAAAAATAGAATTGATTTGAATAAAAACGTGTCTCGTGTTGCAATACAGAAAGAAAAAACGCAATAAGAAACGTATACAGCATCCTTAATTCAACCAATCGATTAATTTCGTTGCAAATCATTTGAACAGAGATATCGAATCGGAATTAACAGAGACGCGTAGATAACGTAGAAAATTTAAATACAATTGTAAAGTTGGAGGTTATACTGACCCTGGCTCGTTTTTCGCATCATAATCTTCTGTTTTTAAAAAGAATATTCAATATGTGACGATGGTCTCGCTTGTTTGATAGAACGGGCAGCACAACATAGACACTGCACGTTCTCTGTGTTTCTCTCTTGTTGGAAGTGCGGTAAAAATCAACATAGAAACTGATGGATAGTCTCTGCTGCTGTCATCATCACAGCAGCCCAAACCTGTCTAGCCACAAAACACTCATTCACGGACGCACGCACGCATGCACAGGGGGAGAATCACACAGACACTTCCACAGGACTCAAAATCAAATTAACACACCTGAGTCCAAGTCAGGTGCCAACATAAACAAAAACTACGGAAACAGGCAACAATATACAAAACGAAAAATAAAAAGCAATACAAACAATGAAAAGAAGTGAATTAGAATTTATTGATAGATTATTTTTGGCCCTGAATAATATTGATCTCTCCGTCACCGTTAAGTAGTAAATAACATACATGAAAAGATTAATGGCAAAAAAATACACTCAATGAAAATTCATACCTGCAGACAAAAGGTTGGTATCAGAGGCGTTCTTAGGGTTGGTGTCACCCGGGACGGAAACTCTGATTGTGATCCCAGTGTTTTCAATTCAAACATTTTTTCGCGCTAAATCGACCTCAAAGAAATGTCAAAAAAACCCAAAATGCACTGAAAAAAGAACGCTGCTAGCCTTCTTGTGGCTTTTTTCATAATTGAAAATGGTTATGTTCGTCTAAAATGGCTTGGAAATAGTTAAAATAGCTGAAAATAGCGCTAAAAGTAGTGGTTAATGTTGAATTTTCGCGCTGCCAAAGCATCATTCCTCTGATGGTGTCACCCGGGACGGGCCGCCCCCCGTCGGCACGCTGGTGGTTGGTATAGTGATTCATTTAATTAAACAGTCGGTTTCTTAGACGGACGGGTTTCAAATTTGTAAAGCGGACATATGGATCATGAACATGTTTTCACATTCGTAAGTTTTCCATTATCAAATGAAATACTTCAAAAATCTGCGAAGCCTAATTTGAGCAATTATGTAGGTCAAAACCGGTCGTAGGTACCAGTTACACAGGCAGTTGCCCATGGCACCAAGTGCTGGGGGCGCCAGTTATGTGTCTGAGCTAGCAGAAAATTCAAAATTCAAAAGGATGAATAATAAAAAGAATAATTTAAACAGAATTAAGACAGTCAAATTAAGAAAATTGTCTGTTTGACAAGTCAGATTTTTCCGGAATATCTGACAGTTCAATACTTTCTGTTACGGTGAAACTAAAAGAAACATTTGGCAAAGGAAATTTTCATAACCGACGGCAAATGAAAAATATGATACTATACCTTAAAGGGCGCCGAAGTTCAGTTTGCCCAAGACACCGGAACCCGAGGGCTGTTCCTGGTGTAGGCTGCTGTTCCAATGGGGGATGAAATCTGATTAATCGTTTTGCCACTGGCCTGGATAGTTAAATAATACGCGATCAAATTAATAGATTTAATAGCATTTTTTATGTTCCATGTTGCAAATACTCAGTATTTATAATTTTTCATTTGCTAAAAATCGAAATAAGTGTTAGCAAAAATTTAATCATCATCATCGTCCCTTTAAAGTTCGTCGTTGGACATAGACCTTCGCTAGTTCTCTCTATCACGGCGCCAATATGAACCTGTCTGAATTGCCACGCCATCATATTTCCTGTCAGCCACACTTTCGCATATGATCCCCGGGTATCAACATTGAGAGTCATCAGCGGTTGTCTGACATTCTTGCAACATGGCTTACCCTTTGCTATCTAAGTTTTCTGGTGGATTCTATATCTCTGACTCTTGTTTTTTCCTTCTGATATACAGTACTATCATGAGCTCTTTCCATGTGATGCTAAGTTTGAGAGCCAATTTTTTGTTCAGGTTTCATGTTTCCGCTCCATAGGTGACTATGTGGAGGACGCAATGATTGTAGACTCTCCTTCGCAAAACTGATAAATAGAAAACACAAGAAGGTCTCTCAATGAAAGTTCCAATGGAAAAGACATTGTAAAACACATCTATTTCAATTAAAAAATGTTGACCAATACTTTCTTCCGTCTTAATTTTCTTAGATGCTTTTTATCACAACTTACTCATACGGTCAGCAAGTAAACAGTGTAGGTTGGAAATAAAGTATAAAAAAATAAGCTCCTGGCAAGACTCGAAACCATGTCGCTTCTACCCCAGTATGCAGCCAAAGGACGACGCTGCTCTAAAAACTGGGCTACTAAAGCTCTCACAGTTTACAGCATTATATTTGTTATTGTTTTTACGTACGCTGCTTGTAATAGTAGTCAAGATGAAAGAAAATACTAGTAAAAATTAATAATGGTTGACAACGTTCCATCTAATAAAAAAAAAATAGTTTAATGGATTTTTTTTTTCTTTATATAATCAACCATATTTTCAACTATAACGGTATTATTGATATTATTGCCAGGTGATCCTCTGCAATGCATAGAAAATAAATAATTGTTGTCACTCTCCAGTCTAAGTTGGAGTTGATTTTGTTTTCCCTTCATATAAAAATCAACAAGAAGAACAATCCTCGCCTAATGTAGGGGAGTAAACTATTCACTGTTCGTCTATCCCGTCACGTTAAACCAAACCGGTAATTAAAATTAATATTTCCCTGCCCTGATTTGTGTGTGTGTGTGAGTGTGTGTGTGTGTGTGTGAATTTAGTTATATATACATTACAAAAGTTGCAGTAATCATGTTCAGTTGGAATAGAAGTAGGAGTAGAGTTAAATCATGCAGCAGCCAGGCTTGTTCATCCTGTATCTAAGAGGCACAACGTTGCTAAGCAGCTGGTGATGTTAGAAGTGTATTAAAAGCTCGGATCCTGGGACCATACGAAATGATTTTAAATTCTGCTCGAGGTTTATAAACGTACAAAAAAAATCAACAAGTATATCTATTTTCATGTTCGTAATTTTTTCAATTTGGAGAATACAAAACGTCTCGATGATCAATATTAAGATAAAAAATTCAAGCAAACTCGCTTTCTATTTGTCTTTATTCTATCTATCTATCTATCTTTCTTTCTTTCTTTCTTTCTTTCTCTTGTCATTTATTACAATACAAAATTTATAGTAATCATCTTCAGATGGCATGAAAGTAGAAGTGGAGTTTGACCCAGCAGCAGCCGGGCTTATCAAAGTAGTCGTAATACAACGCATTATTAAAAAAAACAGCTTGGATTTTCCCTACCTTTTTTCTCAAGAAAAAACAATGACGCAGTTTTATTTTCTATTTCACATGCCAGAAATAAAGGAATCAATTTATTGATAGTTAGTTTCTCTCTCTCTCTCTCTCTCTCTCTCTCTCTCTCTCTCTCTCTCTCTCTCTCTCTCTCTCTCTGCTGTTGTTGTTGTTGTTGTTGGGTCGTTGAGATTGCACGACCCACTCTGCATCAATATAAGAGGGTAATATAATTAAGTCAACTTTTAATTAATTTGAAAAGTAATTAATCTTTCACGGGGGGTGAGAGTGAAGAGAAAAATTAGCACCCAAGAAAAGTTACAGACATGCTGACATTCATAACAATAGGGAGTATCCCATCTTTTACAAGTATTCAAATTACTTTGAGACAACAAACCTAACCATCTTGACAGGCTGGATGGGAACTTCAACCAATCAACAGTTCAGTAGTAGATGAACCTGTAAGTTGGTCAACTTTAAGGTTTACTCTGTGAGGACACTGTAAAGGCTTTCCCTTATATCGTCAGCATATCTACGAAAAGCTGGTTTGTCAAAGAGTTGCTCCCGTGTGCTCCTATGACACTCAAGGCAATGGTTTTATCTCCATTTCTCAAACGATCCATGGAAACTCAATCTTTATTTGTAGCGTGGGTTTTCACGGGACCGGGTTACTAACTCAACGCCCAAGACTGGCTGTCTAACTCGGCTAAGAGTCTCATACTGCCCTTCTATTTAACCATAGTAGGCGGAATGAGAATATTCATACACCCCACCAAAAAAAAAACTATACAAAAGTTTTTTTTTCATCTCATTCGTGGGAATGTAATAACGTATCTCACCAAACCAGCAATTAAAAAAGCTTTCAAGTGAACCCAAACTGTCCCAGTTGGAGTTTGAACACGGTTTGCGACCCCATTCTCAGCACCGGTTTTGATGTATTTCAATTTTTTTTAAATCAACTTAGAATGAGGCTTTTGTCTGTAAACAATAACTGGTGTCCCAAACTACAATCTATAAAAAGGGAATGGCATAGAAGTTCCAAACTTTCAATATCATGCACTTCTAGCCACAAACTCTTAGGTTTGTCATTATTCCGTGAGTTATTCGAAATAATATCTCCATCTTTGTTGTTCAACTACGTTTTGGTCGATGCATTTTCCGACCTTCCAGGCTTGTATCTGGTATTTTCTGAATTGTATAGAATCTTTCCCCTTGTCTGTCTTTTTTAAACTTTGGTCACCAAACCAAAAAGAACAATCTGCTAACCCACATAACGAAGAGTCTATTAAAAGATTACCAAATGCAACATACAGTCAACATACACCTGAGAAGAACCAGAGAATGCATTAATCGAAACGAAGCCTAAATAAGTCATGGAATAATGCAGCTTATTACTATCTTTATACGACGATCATTTTAGAGAGAAAAATAATTCCTCTCAGCAAGTTATTATTTATTAGTCCGTATATTTCAACAAAAAAAGAGAGAAATAAAGAAAGAGAGAAAGAAGATCTGCTTGAATATCCGATCTTAATGTTGATCATGTAGGCGTTGTATAATTCTCCAATCTAAAAATCACGAACGTGAAAATAGATATACCTGTTGATTTTTTTTTTACGTTTATAAACCTCAGGCAGAACTTGAAATCATTTAGTGTTGCCCCAGGATCCGTGATTCTAATACATTGGTAACATCACTGGCCGTTAGGAAACGTTGCATCGATAAATACAGAATTAACAAACCTGGCTGCCGCAGCATCAAACTCCACTCCTCATGATATTCCGACTGAAGATGATTGCTGTAACTTTTTCGAACCCAAATATTAAGGGGAGACAACTCTTCACTGATTGCATTTCCTTCACCAACAATTTTTTCGTGTGTTTCTACATAGAGATACTCCAAAATGGGAGAGTTCCCCGAGGGCCAGTACTCCGAGAGAGATCTTTGATACATGCTTGGTAAACTCTGTAAAACAATTTATTGAATTTGCAACCCAAGTGGAAGTGATTCAAATCACCTTGGATGTTCCTGTCCGATGTCTAGAATATACAAAATGTTTCTAAACTTGTTGGTAATGCCTTGGAGTAAAAGAATAACGAGAACAGGTTTTAGTCGTGGCGAACTTACCTATTCCTTTTCCTTTCTGATGATGAATGGTTTGCCAAGTTAGCGACATGAGATAAATCAAGATAATGAAGCTAGAATCCGAATATCATAACAGAGAAATATGGTCATCAATGTATGCCATTTAATTGTGCATCAAAATGCGTCACGTGACACACAAATAAGGGTACGATTGCATTTTCATTTTTGTCTTAATTTCTTAGATGAAGAATCATCATTATTATACCCTGACTTGTTTGGATTAGTGACCCCATCTTAGTTGTTTTAATATATCAGATACTCTGGAAAAGACGGACAAGCAAAATTGCAAGAGAGGATGAATTAATTGTCACAAGCTATCTTCCTACAAAGACAGCTGAGTGGTTCCAATCTAGAGCTTTCGGTTCAAAATTCCCAGAAGCTTACAAACTACGATTGACGTCAGAAGAAGATTGGGGAGTACGACGGCCGAAACGTTGTGACTATAACAACCGAGATATATAACAACTTGCCTGAGTAAATCAGTGTGTAATAATGCATTTTCATGGATTATATTGTTGTGTCGGGCTCCCTGTTAAGGGAGATAGAGACAAAGGAGAGTTTGAAATGTGTTATGTTTGGGGTCAGGATGAAAGGCCTGAGGGAAATGGAGACTGAACCGTATTATCCAGGTGTGAACGAAAGGTAGAAATAAGAATACACGAAAAGAAAAACGGAGCTATGAAGCAATTAACGTCGTGGACGACATAATCAGATTACATGATATACTGTAGAAATTCCAGATGTCGTTAAAGGAAAATAAGGCTCGTTCGACCCGTGGGCAATGTTGCAAAAATGTTTATAAAGAAGGAGAAGTATTGAACTGTTTTGTTCGTGTCTCTAAAGTCTTCCACCTCTCATATATTTTATGTCTGATGCCTGACCTGTCCTCTCTCTTGACGTGCGTGGTCTGTCGGCCTCCCATATTGTTTTTCTTGTCACATCATTAAACGTTTTAAACCACACACTTCTTTGTCTCTTATTTTATTAACGTATCATTCTCCGGCTTTGCCTAATACCCCTGAAGTAAAGCGTAACACATGACTTTCGAAGCTTCATCACGAGCCAATAAGCTGCAACTTGGAGAAAAGGGTAAATTAACAGTGAATACAAACATGGTGACCTGACCGTTTCTAGTTAGTCTAGCTGTAAGCTTTAGCACTTGACCTTTTATAAAGACAGAGTAGGAGGTAATGGTTAGATCTGGAAGACTGCGTGTGTAGTTGCTGCTGGCTTGTGAGCAATGGTGAGAGGAGGACCCACGTTCGTAACAAAATTTCAATCTCTAAAGGATGCTTTGTGATGTAACGGTTTGCAAGTTGGTCTGGCAGATAATTGCTATTGAGTAATAACCCTGTGTAAAAGCTAGCTGACTATATACGATGGTTGGCTCCCTTTGTATGTGGGGCCGATAGCTGGAGGGTTTATGATTGATTTTTCCCCTCTCGGCCGGTAAATATTGAAATCGTGCTAAAGCAATTTTCGTTCAACCCTTACCAAATTTGGGAATCCATAATTTTCCTTTAGAAATATGCGTAAGTGATAGGTGGGGCTAGATCCACTGGCAATTAATTTACCTACCCAGAATCTAGGAGTATTTCTATAACTCAGGGATTCTTTCAAAGAAAGGCGTTTAATCATACATCTGTATTTTTCCAGACCTTGCTCGTCCGACCCTTTTTAGTACTTTACTCCCGGATTTATCATCAATTGCGTAACAGTTTAAATTTTTATCTGTTCCCTGTCCAAGTTTAGTCTCTCTCGTAAACCCCCCCCCCCCTGGGTAACCGTTCTGATTTGTGAAGTACACTCAACCTCACAAGGTCAACTTATTTCCACTTCCAGATTTTGCTAATTAACTCTTCATTCCCATGGTGTCATTTTTTCTGATTCATCGTTCATTTCCATAGAGTCACATAGATAATGAGGATATCATAAAGAGCACCCGAAGCATTGCAAAGAACAGCAACAAAGAAGTAGCAAACGAAGGAGCAGCACAGCAAACAAGGAAAGAAAATGGAAACGAAAAAAAAACTATACGGAGAATTCAAAAGACAGATGCAGAATGTCACAGACCAGATATCATGGACATGGCTACACAAAGGAAACCTGAAGAGAGAAACAGAATCTCTCATCATGGGAGCCTAAAACAAATGCATCAGGATAAACTATATCAAGGCGAAAATTGATAGAACTAAAACAAACAGCAAATGTCACCTGTTGGGAGAAAGAGAGGATACCGTAAACTGCATAACTAGTGAATGTAGTCAAGTAACCCAGAAAGAGTATAAAAACAGACGTGACAGGGTAGCCACACTGATACACTTGGAGCTGAGCAAACGAATGCGGTTCAACCACGCGTGGTATCAACACAAACCGGAAACATCCCTGGAGAATGGAAGCCATAAATTACTCTGGGACTTTGACATCCAAACTGTCTGCTCCATCCAAGCGAAGAGACTGAACAAGAAAACGAGAAACCCACCAAATAATAGACATGGCCTTACAGAGTAAACAGGAAAGAGAGTGAAATACCAGGAAAATCCCAGCACCTGGCAAGAGAACTTGAGTTATTGAACATGAAAGTCAGGGTAGTACCGGTAATAGTGGATGCAATCAGAACCGTATCAAAAACACTGAAAGCGAGATTGGAGGAACTGGGAATAAAAGGAAAGATTGAGACTATACAGACCACAGCACTACTGGGGACGGCACAAATACTGAGGAGAGTACTGGGAATATGAGATCTACGACCCCCAGCTGTTAGCAATGGCCTAACAGTCAAGAAAAAGGCACAGCGAAAGCGGGACAAATCACAGAGTTGCTGAGACAGGTGAGGACAATAAGAGAGGAGGGCCAGAGACCTGAGGACACATCATCACTCAGCCTTCATCAATAACAACCAGGCAATTGGTGTGAAACTGTAATCCACTACACTGCTGTGGACAGAGAGAGCGTGAAGAGGAGGATTGGAGACTTGAGAAGACTTGGTGTCACTTAGTCCCCAGCGACGACCACTAGCTAACTGGTGTGAAAATGCAAATGATGATAATATAATTTTGATCGATATTTATTTCAGGTTTTTTTTCTTCAGTAATTCTCCCCCCCCCCATTAAATGCTATCTAATTTCCATTTATTTATCGTTCTATTTCATGAACTCCCTTCTTGGACATCAATTTTACCCTCCTTAACAAGCAGTTGTTTAGTGTCGTTGACGAAAATCCAACGCACTCAGCGTTTTTTTTTTTTAATGAAGTTGGTGGGGGGTGTTGCTGCTAAAACCAAAGATACGTAATTGTGGAGTTTTTAGTACTGAAAAACTTATTAACCCGGCCATCGCTACCAGGGACGCACCCAACGATGTTTTTTTTTGGGGGGGGGCTTCTTATTTGCCGGGAAATTAGCGATTTTGCCATATAC
Organism: Thysanoteuthis rhombus; assembly: GCA_963457665.1. NCBI lineage: Eukaryota > Metazoa > Mollusca > Cephalopoda > Oegopsida > Thysanoteuthidae > Thysanoteuthis > Thysanoteuthis major. Next base: position 38,244,665 of record OY735201.1, read on the forward strand.
GGGAAGAAAATAGCCGAATAATGAAAGAAATTTGCCGATTAATCTGTTATTTTCATCGGTGATACGGATGGCCATTCATGACAGATGAAGATCACTTTTTTCAATTTTCTCCGGCTCTCACGATTACAAGATTTTTTTTGCTACGCAACTAATGTAGAATTTTTTAAAAAAAGGAATGTTAATGGCGATAGTAATTTAAGATTGCCCGCGTTTGAAGAGGTTGTATAATACCCAATAGGATCTGAGTTCAACAATGTCATTTTGTAGAATGGACCTATGAAAGATTCAGTATGATTTTTATTCATATGGATCAAAACACGTTTACCGTCCTCGAAACTAAGAAGCGGAGTTTCAGACGAATATTACGATGTCCACATGCTGTGTAAGATATATTCATATTGCAAAAGAGAAACTTATTATAAATTCTATCAGTTAATACCTCTCACCTCAACACCAGTTGCAATTCATTACTAATCAAATCCAAGGTGCATTAGAAATACTGCAAGGATTGATATCTAACTTTTTTGTTTTGCATAAGAACATAATTAATCGGTTAAATAATCGGTTGCGCGTGTGATCTCGGGGGATCCAAGTCGTGAGTCGTGATGTCCATCGGTTGTCTGCCATTCTTGCAACATGGCCAGCCCACCGCCATTTGAGATTTCTAATGGATTCTATGATGTCCCCGACTCTTGTCTTTTCTCGGATGTACTGTGCTGTCTTGTGGTTTCTTCATGTGAGGCCCAGCATTATTCGTTCATGTGCCCGTTGCATGATTCTCGAAGACGAAATCAAGCGATGAATCACATTAGATTGGAAAGCTTTCGGCAGGGCAAGCTCAACCTACAATAACGAGAAAATTCTGATCGTGCTAAAAAGAAGATTATACAACCAATGCATCCCCCGTTAGTCACCAACGGTGCTGGAATATGGAACCTAACCGAACGTCTGACCCTTAAACTGAGAACCATGCGATGTGCACAAGAGATAATTATGCTCAACCTCATATGGAGAGATCACAAGACAGCACAGTATTTTAGAAGAGAGGAGTACGAAATATCATAGAATCCATGAGAGTACCTAAATGGCAATGGGCTGGTCATGTTGCGAGAATGGAAGACAACCGCTGGACATCACGACTCACAACGTGGATCCCCAGAGATCACACGCGAAACCGAGTACGACAACATATAAGATGGTGCAACAAACTACATGAAAAAAATGCAAAGGACTGGTTCCATGACGCCCAAGAGAGAGAGAGGGGGGGGTGAGGCAAATCTTGGGGAATGTCCAACGACAGACGCTAAAAGGCTGGTGCTGTTGCTACTGCTGATGATTAGATTAAACTATTTTTTTCACATGAGCTATCTCGGGAACGGATATTAGGACTCTTTTATGCTGCCTTCATTCGTCTCAATTTGACGAGAGTACCCAACGATTCCCCAGAGTTTCTCAAGTACCCACGTTTACGTTTCGTTTGCCCTGGGCAACACCTTCAACTGGCTTGTCGCTTGTAAAACCCAATTGTCACTCCATCAAGTAGTCTCAAGTTTTGACAGAAATTCTGAGACGAAGTGTTGCTCTTTGATTCTCTCTAACCAGTTCCCTTTTCTTGGGTTTCTCTATCACAACACTTCAGGGATGGAAATTGAGGGTACGCAGGAGCCAGTATTTTTTGAATTTGTCTAACTCGTATCGCCATCTTACTTTCTGTCGGACACAATTTCGCGTATGATCGTTTGGAATCCATGTCGTGAGTTGTGATGTCAAGCAGTTGTCTGAAATTCTTGCACATGTCCAGCCCATTGCCATTTAAGTTTTCTAATGGTTTCTATGGTATCTCAGACTCGTGTCTTTTTCTCTTATATACTGTGCTATCTTCTGATCTCATCATTTCTACCAACTTCACGCGCACTTTCTACCAAATACTCCTAGACAAACAATCAATGAATTATCGCAGTGTAGTTACTTCATTTGAGGACGTAAGAGTATACTCCAGGTGTGCAATGGGTATGTCAGGCTCAAGGTCAACGCTCAAATGTCCCAACTACTTAGAAATGTCATCTAAGAAGAAGCTGCAGCAAAATTGCCTGACGACCTCGACTCTGGAGAGTAACAAACATTAGGCGTTATTAGTCAACTTGGAAAGTACTTACTATTCTATGGTTCGGACTTTCACTTGTCTGCCTCCAAAACAACCATAGCCACTTCTACTCTTAGATGGATATGGTCAGAGGGAAGTATACGTGTAAGTTCTCACCGGATTTCGGCCTTAACAGCATGTAATCCTCCTAGAGCAATGAAAGGTCTCCGCTCATTCATTGGCGCATACAGATCTCTCGGCCGATTCATCCGTAGATGTGCCTCCTTCCTTACGCCTCTCAACGACGTCATTGCGGGACGTAAGTCAAACGAAAAATTACAATGATTTGGAAACTTGATCGCTTCGGTCAGCGATGCCAAAGCCGCATTACGATCTGCACGGGTTATTGTACTATCCCGCGTTGACGGCCAATCATGGAACGTAACAGACGGTGCTATCGGGAAGCCGAGTCCCAGGTCTACGTTGTACGTAATAAGAGAAGATGGCAAATTAAACGTCACCGGCTCCTAAAGTACAACATTTTTAAAAAGTTACGCATAGACTGGCTCACATGTGAGGTCAAAGCATGTGCAGTCAGTCGTTTCCAAATTACCCTTCGTCATTTTAATGGGTCTGCCAACCTACCGTCGACTTCCAGTGTCGAAACGCCCCAGAGTGCTCTAAACCAAATTGTAAAATCTCGGTAAAATGACGAACAAATAATACTCGCTCAAAACAAAACCGCACTGCTAGTGAAAAATCTAAAGTACCTAACGGCCGAACAAGATCTAAGCCTTCATAACGCCAGGATGTCCTCGTTTACTTGAATTCAGATGGCAGTGGGTTTCTGGTAGGTGACAGATTTATCATCTGTTCTTTAGACGGCCATTAGTGGTGTCAGGTTCGAAAATTCAGCGGAAAAAGTTACGCCGGTTATCATATCGGGTGAAATAGTCGGAAAATATGGTCCCAAGCTACTTTGGGCCCATGTCGTTCAACTGCACCAATCGGCGAAACGATGACACCACCGTTGAGAATAACGACTACGACACATCCGAATACACCGCTAATGACCCGACGCCTCCATGACGACTGTAATATCAGGTGGGCCCTCCACTTACCTTCATGGCGTCGCCAGTAATAATCTCCTGCGACTTGAGTGTTAAGAAACCTCACTCTACTGGCGGGCTTTGTTTAAACCTGGTCTATACACGGCATGTAAATTAAGTATTGTCATGCGTAGACGCGGTACGCTCCTAGCTGCGTCTTGCTTGTCTATTTAGCGGCCTAAATCTCTCAGTAGTTTACCTTCCACGGTTCAACCGTTCGTTTACTGTTGTTTCATACGTTCTTTGAATATTTACGAATACTTGTCAATGTCAGTTATTGTCCTTAAGGTTTTATCTACTTGGCGTAAACTAATCTCCAAGAGTCCTGTTTTGCCTCAGTCTTTTCTAACAAGAGGACTTACTAAAACTAACATAGTTCTTCAACTTGAACTATTGATTTCTATGAGTTTCCTATTACAAAAAATGAAGATTCAGATAACGAAATAGTATCATGAAGTCACTTGTAAGAACTTGATTAAAAAACGGGTAAATTCATTTAAACATTACTTTTTAAAACTTTGTGTGTAACTTTACATACATATCAATAGGCATTGGGCTATTTGAAAGCCTAAGACATTACAGTTACTAATATCTATTCCCATCATTGCTCCTCAGATATATTTCGCATTCGGTGATTTTGTCACGGGAATGTGGAATGAAACCCTAACTTTCGAATAACTGACTCTAAGATTTAATTTTTTTATTCATTTACTTTTTTTTCTTTGGTTAATGCGTCGGAAAAAGGGTCTTCTTCAGAAAGACAACCGGAAATTGTCGTTCCAAGTTCCAAAGCTAGTAACCCCGACGTGATACAGTTTGCTGTGAAAGCTTACGGTCAGATGTTATGAATTTACACGAAGACACAGCCGTTTAGAACCAAAAATGTGGTCGAGTGAAGTCTCTAAAGGGCCGTTGTATACTCATATTCGACAACTGTTGTCTGGTTGGTTTTTTTTTTTTTACTAGACCTAGTATTCTTGATGAATTAGAAAAATACCACATACCTGAATCTTTTCCAAACGCGAGCGTTTTTTATGATAAAGAGTGGAAAATACTTTCATTTAATTCAATAACTATTGTTAACGTTAATATCTTCATTTCCAAGTGTCGGCGGTCTCTGTAAAAAGACCCGGATGTCACAAAAAATAAGCAGGAAAAATTACGACACCTCTCTCTTCGTTCCCAACTTTCAAAGAGATAACTAGTAACAGTCAAATGTTCTGAGTCAAAAATGGCTGGAAATCTAAAAGGTCCTGCTATTAAGCCAGTAAAGCCATCAATGGCACGTTTAAAATGGAAAGAAATAGAGAAACAACCAATATTTGAGAATTCCTAGTAATTAAAAAAAATTTGAATATAATAAATAAAGATAAAATGATATTTTTTTTTTATCTCGAGGTGGGAAAATGACTGATAATTTTGGGCACATTATTCTATTTTCTAAACATTTCAAATTCTGAAGAACAGTTTGATACCCATTTCAAATGAACACTCACATACACACGCATATCCATATTTTCTCTTTTGGGTCTTCTCTTCATTGTGTCATAACATTGAATATAAATGTAATTGAAAATTACTACCAAGTCCGACCTCACTACCTGAGATAGACAAGGAAAAGTATAGTTTGCATCAAATAGAAAAAAAACCTTTTCCATCTTATAGTCTGATATGTACTGTTTATATCAACTTGTGGCATCCACCAGGTGAAAGACACTCCTGTCAAACCTACGACTTAAGGGCCTTATTCCTATCCCTTTAATAACTGTGGGCCATAGAATGAGAACTCTGGATTTAAGGGATCAGGTCGACAAATTGCTCGGATGGGGTCGGCCCTGGGCAAATTGCACTTAAAAATGCAGGAATCTTATTCCGTACTCAGGCGGCATGGTCTATGGTCCTACTGTTATGGGAAAAAACAACAATTGTCCTTCTCAAAGGCAAGCCATTCATATCAACTCATTTAAGACAGTAGTTAGACACTATACCCTTATTTTAACTTATACAAGGCAATCCTGAATGAGTTATACTGATCAATTAGGCACTGCGACTCACCATAAATGGCCACTAAACCCAACCGGATTATTTTGCACTAGGTCCAAAATTGTCTGTTATCGAACTTGAATTAAAGGAAATAAATAATTGAAACTGTCAGATCATCTTGCTGCTCGTTGTACATGAATGTATTAGAAGTTAACAAAGTATAGAGCCGAAGTCGATATCCATCAGTAGCGTATATAAGCATGTCTGGTTCACTTGCATCAACTAGCTTTTACCATTGAGGCTAGAGAATTGAGTTGCAAAGCGTGACGTCATCAGTCTTCCTCTGTATTATCTGGTTGTTTAGTATTACTTTAAAATGCAATTGAAAAGTTTTCCAGGAAAAAAACGAATGAAAAATCGATAAAATGACAAAATAACAGTAAAAAATTCTTATTCAATATAAACTAGGTTCCCTATATTGACAAACTGTGGAATATTTCTGTCGAAGTAACCAATAAAGCGACAAAAAAGAAATTAGCTGAACTAGTATTAACATTCTATTTAGTTTGGAACCGGAAGTCGAGTGATGACTTCAGCTCTTTGCAATTCTGTTGACGATTCTTCTGATAACGTACGAGTTTCTATGAAAGAGGTGGGAAGACATCTATTTTTTTTTTCATTTGAATCTTTCACATGAAATTTCTAATGCCTTTCTGAAGTGGGTGAATGGATCTTCCCTGGCTAATTTACGAGAAGATTCTTATCTTCTCAATCTTTTTAAAATGTGTTTTTACATTCGCTACTAAAGAAAAGAACTCTTTCGAATAAATGACACTTTTATTTACTTGAATTTCGCACGAAATTTCGTCATAGCTTTGATCGTCTTGCATTTGCGACCCCAGCTTTAGATAGTTATTGGACAAAGCGCCCAGCCGTCGGCCACAGTCGTGAAGCACCCAGTAAGACACTGGCACGCCATCTGTCAATCTTTGGCAGGTGTTTTATTCCGCCTCGATTTTATCACATATTCGTTATATGAGCGAAGGAAATTGTCCATTGTTGCTTACGAGCGAGTCTCGTTAGATCTCGTATTTGTTACGTTGTAGAAGTGTTTTCCTCGAGATTTTTAAGTATACATAATTTACTCAATGAAAACAAGACCACGTTTTTTAGCACTCGGCAAGGATCTACAATATACGAAAGCTTGTGGGTTGTTACGGCGTTTTATGGCCGGCTGCTTGTTCCTATTGTGTGTAGGTACGACCACGGAATATTACGCGGCTTTTGAAAAATCTTCGATACCCTATTTTGAAAATTCATCTAAATTTTTAAAAGTGTTGTTTTCAAGATTTTTCTTGCTTTGCTAGAAAGGGAAAAGATCAAATTTTTGTCTAAAAAGGAAAATCAAATTTGCATTTATTATAATGTGAATTATACTTTCAAGGCGTAAACATCAATGAATGCACAAAAATTACCTGTTGACAGGTACTCATAAGCTCTTATATTTTTGTAGAAATAGGGTAAGTTTGTAATTAGAAGCTGAACAAGAACGGAGAGACTTCTGTTCACACAGATATGAAGCGAAACAGGTACGACATTGTAATAACTTAAACTTGGAGGAAGTCAAGAAGTCAAGTCAAGAAAATTATAAGAAAGACAAACCAATAAGTTTTTTCTTTTGTAGAAATACTTATAAGTTTGTTCGATCATTCAAATCGTCTGATTCTTCTCATTGTTAGTGTTGGTTAGAAAAACTTTAATGCATGCTAGTCAATGAGGAAATAGGAGGGAAATAGAATAATAGTGTGATTAATTTTTGTTTCTTTTTTAGACATGGCAATAATTTAGGACACGATGTAGACCAGTCTTGACCGTGGATTAACTCAAACTGCTTGAATTCACAGAAAAGCGTTGAAAATCACAGGCGCTGATCTTGGCGCCAACTTCCGGACGCTGGCCATCTGGAGATCAATTATCTAGACAAAGAAGAGGAATGGGTAAATCTAAAAAATAGCAAAATCTACCCCTGTTATCTATCTAGCTGGTTATAACACCCACCCCTAATTTGTTTAGTGTGGTTCTAAGAGAGCCGTAACGATCCTGGTGGATCTAAGAACCATTTTTGTAAGCGTATGGTCTGGCCTTTTGATTTTAGTTTCAGGGCCAATCTGAGGAGAAATAGGTTTGGGTTTTTTTTGCGTTGGTTGAGGATACCCTGTGATGATCTGATCTTGGCGACATTTTATGCCGCCATCTAAGCTGACATCGATGGAACAGAGAGTCTGGTCGTCTAGTCACTTGATCAAGTATCCACTCAGGTCCACGCGCTGAGTTACGCCCAGCAATCGTTGCATTAGGTTGTAAATTTAGCATTCTGTGTGAAAAAGAGTTGTTTATCATCTGATGTTTTTTTGTTTGTTTTTTTGTTTTGTTTTTGTTTTTTGTTTTTTTTTTTGCTGTATCATGCAACCAGCTTCGTTGTCAATATGACAAGTCGATACGACAGCGGAAACGACGCTTGAAAAGCATCTCCACTGGTGATTCACCGGTAGTAGTATGTCGAGTGATACGGTACTTGAAGAAAAAAATTGTGTAGTACAGTACTCCAAGGTTCTGAGGAACGATCTAAAGCCATCTTGAATATTTGTGCCACTCTCTCCGCCAAGCTGAAGCAATGCGCCTGGTGCCATTGTTGTTGTTTTGTTGTTTTTTTAAAGAAATTTTATAAATTCATTACTGGTGAAGCAAGGACCATTGTCAGACATAATAGAAATGGGGAAAACCCATTAGACAGAAACAATTATGAATAATTTTAATAGTTTCCTCAGCACTAGGACCCTTGGCGGAGAAAAAAATACTCCTTCTTTAAGTGTGCGTCCACTACAATCAAAATGTGTTCAGCATAGTCCACGTGCAAGCGGTGCCAGGGTTGACTAAGCCATTTCCAAAGATTTAATTCTGCTTTAGCTGGATTTTTGTAATTCTTCCGACATTGGGGACAATGTTTTACAAGGGACTCCAAATCAACCTATAAGCCAATAGTAGACAATCATTTTGAAGAAAGGAAGAAGCTCTAATTGAGAATCACAAATAGAAATAGGCCAACCAAGCTCACAATATTTTAACACTTTGGAAATAACAGGATCTGTGAGAATATGTACCCTCTTTTCAGATGCAGTCATAGGAAAACTTTTCCAAAAATGGACTAGAATAATTCACTCAGCAGGGGATATTTTCAGCAGTTACAGGAAGAAGCAATCTACTAAGAGCATCTGCAAGTACCAATGACTGTGCCAGAACGATGAACTAGTTAAAATTCATAAGCTTGAAGGACCGATAATCAACGTTGAATTCAACCAGAAGCCATCTGGGAGGTAGGCTCGTTAGAAGAGAAAATTCCAACGAGTGGTTTATAGACAGTGATCAAAGTAAATAAAGGATGACCCAAAAAGTAGGGCTGCCTTTTCAAGTTGAGTAATTTCTTTCAGTTTTAGTCAGCATTCTAGAGGCAAAAGTGATAGGACATTCCTGGCCATTCATCTTATGTTTTAACACTGTACCTATGCCGTATGCACTCCATCAGTCATAAGAATTATTAGCAGGGTCAAAATGTACTAACGTATCAGAGCTGTCGAACTTTAAAATCTCTGAAGGCTGTGACTTGATCTGAGCCTCATTTCCATGGAGTATCATCTCTCGAAAGTCTGTTGAGAGGCTCTAAAACATAGGATGCTTATGGCACAAGGCGTCTATAAAAAAATTAACATAATAGGTAAGATTGAAGTTGTTTAATGTTGTTAGGTGCAGAGGCTTCAACTTTGACTCTGACCTTATCTTTTACTGGATGAATACATCAATTTGTTAACATAAGTTTACAACTTCGCTTACTTTTATTCAGGCAATATTAGCCAAGCTTCCTATAACTTAGTAAGGACTAACTTCAGTCTTTGAAAGTGCTCAGTCTCTGTTTCACCGCAAGTCAGGATATCATCCTGATAATACAACATTCCAGGCACACCTTGAAGTAGCCCTTCCATTGCTCTCTGAAGAATGCCAGGAGCTGAAGAAATTCCCAAACACCGAAACAACCCTTTGGACAGGGAAAGACTTTGTTGGTTTTATCAGTGTATATTGTTTGGATTCAACATCCTATATTGGCTGTGTTTACGCCTGGGACATGTCCAATTTGTAAAGAAGTTTACCGCCAGACAAGCTAGCAAACAAATCTTCCAATTTAGGAATCGGAAATTAGTCCAACTTCAAAGTTTTATTTGTAGTTAATGTGTAGTTGCCACATAAACGAATGGTGTTACTATAGAACTGAGACTCAAACAGCAGCCCCCTTAGAATGAGTGACAGGGGAAATGATGCCCTCATCAACAAGTCTGTCAAATTCCTGATCTACTTTAACACTCATAGCATAAGAAATAGCTCTGGCTTTACAATAGATAAAGGGTACTTCCTTGTCGACTGGTATACTGAATCTCTCTCCTCTGTAGAAACTTACACCTGGAGAAAATGGTGTTGGAAACATTTCTGTGGCGTCTTTCCCAAAAATAGATTGATCGGCAGGAATAGATGGAAATGGAAATCTTAGGAAATAGAATTCTTTTAGGATGTCTTTGCCGAATAGAGTATGACCTGGTATTTGCAGGTTTGTTCATTTGCTTCAGTCGCGTATTTCTTCTTATCGTTGGTGTTGGTTAGAAGCTTTAGTGCTTATTAGTCAACGAGAAAATATGATGGAAATATAATAGGAGCGTAGTTGTTTTTTTGTTTTTGTTTTTTCAAGTCATAGACTATTTTTTCAGACATGGCAATAATTTAGGAGATGATATAGGCACAACCAGTCTTGATCGTGGAGTTACTCAAACTTCGCTCTGGATTCGCCGAAAAGCTCGGCGAATCACAGACGCTGATCTTGGATGGGAGTAGATCTAAGGATAGTTTTAGCTATGCCGGTTATCTAGCAGTTTATAAAGCATATTATAGCCTATGAAGAAATTATGCGATAAAGAAGATTTTAGAATCAACAATGAGAACTATTTGTTTACCATCAGGTATATTGATGAAGAGTGTTGGGCCACACAGTTTGCTCCCTCAGCAATAAAAACGAAAACAATAGAACAATAAACCCCCTTGTTATCCAAGGAAAAGAGTTCAAGCAACAATCGCTCGTACCATATTGAATAAGATGGAATATCGTTTATCCACGGATAATCGAGAATTCTATCAGAATTTAAGCCTTTCAGGCCAGTTCTGGATATTGTGCAAGTGACAATAGGCTCTTGTAATCCTTGTGCTTTTTGGTTTCTGAGCAAACCAATATCTGTCTTATATTCAAAGTTGTATTACTTTTACCAAAGTGGATTAGTCTGGTTTAACCTAGCTACCCTACAAATATAGTACTCATACAGTAAAGTATGATTATGAGTTCAAGTACATGGTAAGCAATAGAAATTTGTAAGGGTTTGAAGTTAATGTGTGTACACCTCTATGTAGTAGTAATAGTGTTAGTAGACAATTCTCGTTTACAAGTGTTTCATTTCTTTTAGACTCGGTGCCAGGGCTCAAAATCAAAGTGTACCGTCATCCGGCGGACGGTAGCAAATGTGTTTAGGACAAAAAGAGGTATTCTCCGGGACGCTTTTGCGACAAGAGTCATTTTTTTCAAACTGTAGCTGAAGCAAATTAGAAACTTAACTGCGACAGAGGGATACAAAGAGTAAAAGTATTCAGTTACATGCATATATACTGTATACGTAAAGGTAATCTTTTTCACTTCCTTATCGCTCTGAATATATTTGTCTGTCTCAGAAACATCTCTGTGAAAGTAGTGGTAGAGAGGGCGGTTGTTGCCAGGCATGGATACCTCAGTTCAAAGCAGGATTGCCATTTGGGCCATTTTATAGCCAAATTTGGCCTTTTTAAAAAGCATTTGACCACGAATATTTTGATTTAGTCATATCTATTTTTCCCCTTGGTTTTTTTTTGTTTTTTAATGAAGCAAACCGAAATAAAACATAACCATATCTAACACTATACATCTACTTGATCATTATTTAGAGTGATAGATTTTGTACACACGTGGGTGTTGATGAGGGATCAAGGGTTGTATGATGGGATCGATGGTTATAAAAAGTTTTGAGGACCCTTGCTTTAGAAATATAGGATTGATTGAGGTAACCTAACTTTGTTGAAGTATTTTTAATAAATTCTCATATTTGGATTGCAGTTCAGTATTACAATGTTTTATAAACAATTTAAGAATTGGGCCAGAAACATTTCCAACTATCTGGTGAACCTGCCTCAAAGACAATGAACTTAGAATGAGACATACAATTTGGATTCTCCAATTTATTTGTTCCTAATGCTGTGCTTTCTCACAATTTGATAGAGCTGCAACTAACAATTCTTTTCATTGTCGATTAATCGGTCGATTATTTTCTCAATTCTAATTGATTAGTTGTTAGTTGTTCTACAGCTTCTATAAAATGTCAGAAAATGGTGATAATTGTCAATCACTGTTTTTCAAAGCCTGAGATGACATCCTCGAATGTCTTGTTTTTTCCGCAACTCAAGGATATCCTGTTTACTCTCATAGAGGACTATAGGACTATGTTAGTGATTAATTTTATAGTTAATAAATCAATTAATCATTGCTCTATTGTAAACAGATAACTTTTCTATCCTTTTCCATATGTACATATTTTTGCTTGTTTGTGTGCTCATGGTCATATTGTTTCGTCTACAGACTTGAAAATTAGCATGAGTACTTACCTAGACCCCTTCTAGAAAGATTTTCTTCCAAACGCTTTTGACGGGATTAGTAATAACATCTAGAATCTCCAGAATCTAGATATTTCCATATATTTCTTTTTTTTACTCTATTTTAAATGTTTTTCAGCAGAAAACACCAGTGATGTCATAAATAGAATTTATTCTGACAATAATTATTCTATTAATGACATTTTTTACATAACTTCAAAATTTGACTGTGATGATGAGTTGTTTTAAAACTGATTTGTTTGAATGGAGCAAAATAAATATAATCAAGGATGATGCATTATTTCCTCAACATTTGAACAATGTTCTCATTATGCTACAAACAACCACCAACAATAGATCATGATAAAATAAAGAAACATTTTGATTTGGGGACAGTTTACATTTCTTCTGAGACAGTTGGAATTAATTTTCAGGATATCCTAGGATTGTGGTGAGAAAAGTTAGTTTGGAGTTCTCCTTGGCAGATCTTTTGTCTTAATCTTCTGTCTTCTTCATTTCTGCAACATTCTCCTTCAAACAGTTCTGCAACAGCCAAAATGGTTCAATGCCAGAGTCTGCAACCTTCTGTTTCTACTTCCCTGGTTCCCAAGTTGATGCTGGTCCTCTTCATACTCTATGAGGGAATGATAATGTTGATGTAAGATCACAAAGACTTATATCAATGCAGATAACAAAGGTCTGAGTGAATAATAACTCTTAATAATCAGAGGTTACACTACAAGAGTAGGAAGCAATGAAAGGTTTTTCTAGGGTGAGCCAGAAGCTAAATGTTGTATTGCGCATCGGTTGTGTTTAGCAGATAGTAGCTTGATACCAGTTGATAATAATGCAAAGGTGTCATTTGCCGCTAGCAAGTAGGAGGGTAGTCATGAGAGTGAAAGAAAGGAAAGATAAGGAAGAATAATAAAAAGAAAAAAAAAAGAGGCTATTAAGGAGAGCCAAGCAGGATGAATAACCATGTGGAACAGAATCGATTTCCTCATTGCACTGATTCTATAGAGATTAAGAGGCTCTTGGGATGGCCTTTGCAAACAAAGGCCGAAAGGGTTTTGAACGGACATAAATTCAAGTTAACGTGAAGTCAACTAGATACGAGGCATAAAATCCTGTGCATTATTCTTCTTGTTTGTATTACTATTATGCTGTCTGATTATTATTCATTCTATTCATGTCCTTCATTTTTCTATCCCACTTCCCCATCCACCTTTGTAATGTAATGAACAAAGGGTAATAAAGGGAGAGGGTGCTTATGCTTGAGTGGAAGCACTGGAGACTCTCCACTCTCATTGTCATACATTCATTTATTACTCCTCCCTCATTAGTCACAAGCCTAAAGAGTTATAGTTGTAGCAGACCGCAGTTATACAGACAGAAAAAGTAATCAATGATTATAACAATGGTTATATTTGTTTCATTTGCCTTTGCGTCTTATTATAGTTAATACAGATGGATAAAAAAAAATACTTTAATTGCAGAAATATATGCAAGAGTAATGATGATATATCAATTGATAACAACCATGAAATTTCCACCAGTGTTGACAACTAAGACATCATTTCCATGGATTTAGCTAGTTGTACTATGAATTCAGAATTCAGTTTGAAATGTGATATACAGTAAACCCTCAATTTAATAGACTTTTGGGAGCAGATGGTTTTTCATTGATTAAAATTGCAAATGTCTGTTAAATCAAATGTTACCAGAGAAAGGGCATTTTTTTATCCTTCATTTTACTCTTTTCAAATTTTAATCCAAAATGCAAAATAGCTTTATTACAATATAGGATAAAAATCTATTACATTATAATACTGAACGAGTCGGTAAAATTTGCAAAAAGTAATCATCTAGTTTTAGTTCAAAGTAAGAGACAATTTGTAATTAACTTTAATTCCTGTGCAACTTTCAAGTTCACACACTTTCTTCTAACTTCTGTATCAGTTAGTGTCATTTCAAGTTGGAAGGATTGTGAAATTATTTAATGAGTAAAAGTAAACATTCCTGAATCACAGATGACCCTGAGGAAGTTTTTATAACCTTATTGGCAAATTCAAGGTCAGTATCTCTCACTCAACAAAAATCATTGTTGACTAATAAGAGACATGAACCTTACCCCCACGAAGAAATTATAAAGAGGGTCACGAGAAAATTAATTTGATACAAGCGCGCTTTTTATGTTAAATCAATTTCTACAAAGAAGGCATACACAAAACTTTAATCATACCAAAGATAAATTGTACAATGAAAATATTAGACAAAACGTTGTAGACAAAGCTGATTTTTACCAGAGTGAGATAGACGAGAGTGACGTATCCCCATATGCTATATCTACACACTTTACTCTGATGTGTGAATGTATATATTACAATAAGATTGTGAAACTTGTTATATCATGAAATCACTGGAATCTCAATAATTTCATGATATCCTTAGTTTCACATTCAGTCTAGAAATGTTTAACAAACTTGTGATTGGGTGCCTAATGACTGTGGGCTTGTATCAAACTAATCTGAACTTAGTAAATACAAAGCTCATCCTGCTTCAGTATTTACAATGTATATATAGCTTAGTTTGCTTTGATTTCCAAATCTGAAGCTATTCCAATACCTGTGTTGAGTAAGTCTCTATGATAAAGCTTGGATTATCTCTTCTTCAGTCCAAATGTAGCAACTCTGGTTCATGTCTAATATTGCCAAGGATAAGAAAACTCAATGAAAGAGAAAACATTTTTGTTTATTTATTTGGGTGGACCTAAGGAAAATAAAAGGTATTATAAATAAAAAAACGATGCCACACAGAATCCTACAAACAGAACATTATTCAAAATCACGTAAAAAAGCTGAGTGTTGCATTTTTCTGCCTTGCATCAAAAACCACTACTTCACAATTCCTAACTTTCTGCCATCACTAAAAGGGCTCCAATGGCTTATCTCTCTGCATGTTGGTCCTTAATTGATCTAACTTCTGATGATTTAGCACCACAACTGGTCGACCTAAGTACGACATAAATACTTATCCCCAGAGGGTTTTAAAACAAGTCCACATCCTGTTGGGGTTATAATGGATTTGATAAGAAAATGTAATTTCCTACTTCATCAATAACCACCAATTCATATTACCTAAGATTGCTTTTGTTTGATCAACAAGCTTGAGCTGGGAAAACTAGTAGGCTACAATATTCTGTTTTATACATTTTTTTGTTTTATGAGATCATATCTAAATCACTATTCTTTTTCCAGGCTGGGGATCAAGGACAAAATAAAACAGGTACTCTAGTCTTATTCTTGATGAATGGTTTCTAGTTACTAATTAAAGTTATGAAGTTTACAAGTGATTTTTCAAAAAAGTTCCACGTGACAGAATCATTGTAATAGTTACTGCTTCTTGATCAGGCCTGGCTATGATTGATGAAATACCACATGAGATCTTTGGTGGAATCAGTATGTCAAAATGAAAACAGGCATATTGACCCTCTTCTGGACATTAAAGGTTTTTGGCTTCTTCCGTCATTGATTGCTTGATGATATCTTATTATTATTATCATGATCTTTTTTTTCACAGTGGCACTTACAGTGATATGAGAATATTTACTCCAATCCTTGATCTTCAGTTAAAGAAAGTATAATGTATCCTAGACTTTCAGATTTGACATTGTCTGCTACATTTAGATTCTTGTCATTAACGTTCAGATTGATAGCATATCTGGATTTGTTCACCTCTCAGAAGTAATTTTAAAATACAGCATTTTATAAATTATCTTTTGTCTTCGCACTATGTACATTGCATAACCCAATTTATGCTCTGTTTCAGCAAGATTGCAATTTCCTTTCCTCAGTCCATGTATTTGGGCCATACAGAAGAGCAGCTGCTAGGGGGTCCCTTTCAAATAATTCAGAACAGGTTTGAATTTTATAATTTGGAATGGGATTGTATAACCTTGGGTCATTAAGTATCATAATTTTTCCTTCAATAAAACTTACAATAGAAAATAGCCTACATAGTCAAATGAATACAGACTTAAAATAAGACAAGTATTTGAATGTGGATCCTCAGTTTAAGTAATTCAGAAAATGTTACAAGTTTTCAGAGAAATATGTTTCTGAACTTTTGCCAGATTATTAATGTGAAATAATTGCAAAAAAGCTTTGTGCTTACCTCTCTTAAAATCTTCAGCACCAAAAAATATTTATCAATGTTACCACTACTTTACCAGTTAAGCACCAAAAAAGTTAAATTATGTCATGTCCCCACTCTTGAAATTCGGGCTTTGTCTTCATTTCATCCTCCGCATAGTGCTGTGACAAATATCTGCTTTCTAGCGATGCTAGTTAGTATTTGGGAAATCCCCATTGTTCTATTCTTTCCGTTTTTTCCACTGACATGTCAACTCATGTCAGTGGAAAGAATGTTGGCACTGAAGGTGTTAATGTTCTGAATGTTAGATACATAACTCTTACTATTTTAGGTACCATGTTTTTAAATAAAAAGTAAAGCGTCCATTTTTTAAAAGACAACTTCCATTGGAATATATGGCCTGTCAGGAAATCCTGGTCTCCGTTGCATCAGCTTAGTGATCCTTACAAGTTTCAAATCTGGTTGAGATCAAGGATTTTATTCTTGCAGATTTTGTATGACAGGATGCTCATCTACCAAAAGGATATTTTGTTGAATTAGCTGTTGAGAAGACAAGGAAATTTGTCCTAATGAAGAATTTTACAAACTCTTTGCTCACACCAAGAATCAAACCCAGGACCTTCTGTATGTGAGTCAGACATGCTAACCATCATACTATCTGAGCGGGCTATTTCACATGAAAACAACTGTTAAATTAGAACAATGAACTTGAACCAATATTGACTCTCATCCGTCTATTGATCTTACTTCTACTCCAAGTTTTGCCATTATTTGCACTCATACACAGACAGATGTATCATTAAGTAAGACAAGATGTTCCTCTCTTACTCAGAAATATTAAGAAGTGGTTATGTCTTAAAAATTGATATCGATATTTTTATGAGAGTTTCCCTTGAAGATTTATTTTTTACAATTTGTCACATTTCACCCAAATAGCAATTGATCGGTTGGAAAATAAGTTATAAATGTCACCTTTAAAGTTTGAAGTTCTTCCATCTTTCACTTTAACTTTAAACCAACTTCATACTTTCTTAGTGTAGCGTCAAAATGTTTCAGCTCAGAAATTAAAGGAAATAATAATATTTTCACTTCAGAAGTGGGTAAATCCCATTATTCATTTGAATCGAATCCATATCTGCTGATGATATGAAGTGATCAAGACTTGCTACCTAGACTGTGTCACACTGTAATAAAGCCTGAATTATCATCTATCTCTGTCAAACTGGAATGTGACAACCTTCCTCCTTGTGAATGAAAATTGAAAATTTATCTCAGCTCAAACAGGGAGTGTTCATTATCTGATAATGTTCATAATGATATCTGGTGGGTAGCCAACTACAGCACTTTGAGCTAATGACACTGAGCAGCCATAATGCTTCTCCTCCTACAGCATCGGCAACAACCAGCGATCTTAATTGATTACGTTTTTGAAATAGGGAGGGTCGATCAGAGCAGAAGACCAAAATGAAATTTTAAAGTAGCATAAGTCTTACTTCAGATGAACAAATGGTAAAATAAAACAGAAAAATGAAATCAATGAAATAAAAAAATATCTCTTTTACAAAAAGAGGGAAGTAATCACACATATCAAAACAGGAGTTACTTCCCATGTCTCAGGGATATCTTTTGACATCAATTAAGTTATGAATTTAATATAACTCTGGAGGCATTTCTCTATCTGATAGAAATTAGTAAGATCTGATTGTTGTTGAAAGGGAAATGGGAAGAAAATTAAATTTCAATAATACTCTTTTATCTCGTGTGATCGTTCAGGAATATCTAAACACTTCATCCTGAGTCCGGCTAAAGATCGTCCATTTGCTGACAGTCTTTTTATTCTAACAGAGCAAGAAAATTTTCTAGTTTAAAGTTTTCTCTTTCTTCATTAAAACTTCGTCGATAAAAATACTGATGTCTTGTCTTTAATTCAACAACCCTACCGTTGAGCAAACACAGCAAATATATATTTCTGTAATTTTTAGATTTTAAAATTTTTCAGCTCTATCTAAGGAAAACAGACCAATCCAACAAGGGGAATAAATCACATATGATAGAATAAGATTTACCTCCCATAGATTAATAGCTTCATTTTAGGCAACCTGAATTGAAGATAATTGTCAACGGAGTATTAGTTCAGACTTGATAAAAAAAAACGTGAAAGATGGAATAATCCAATTGGAATAATATTTCATGCAGTACTTTCCTTTTTAAAATATTTTCTCAAGTACAATCGAATTTTATTGGTAGATAACTTTTTTGATCAAAAATAGCTTTGAAATAAATCTGCAATGTAAAAAAAAAATGGAGAACTATTGCAAACTTGTAAAACTATTTTTATTTCATTCGGCCAAAATGTTTCAACGTTATTTTCATACGCAAAACTTCGTCTTTCATCCGTTAATTCCTTGTATAAAGAAACATGACATACCCTTCTTTAGAAGAACAGTTAACAATGAAAACCAAATCTATCTTTCTCATTATTTAAATCTGGCCTTTAAGAGAAGAAAGATCACGCATCGAGAAGCAAAAAACCTTGGAAATTATTTTTACTTTTCAACGAATTTTGATGTCCCTTTCCTTTTACAACAACCAGATTTGAAAAGCAAAATAAATTTATCCTCCTCACATTCATTAAATGCTCGACATCAATCTAAGCAAAATTCTTTTTATGTTTTTTTAAATGAAATTATCCGTCAAGAGCTTTTGACAACAAGTTGAGTTACTTCAAGAATGATCATGGTTCATCATTTCATTGATACACCCATCATAGCAGTGTGTGAGAAAAAAAACGAATTCCAGACGGCCAGTGTGTGAAAAAAACACAACAAATATTTATCAATTACAAATGGAAAGAATGAAGAAAATAATGGGCAAATTATGTTTTAATGAGCGGTTTTTCTTCCCTCGATATATTTGTGATGTGCAGATTTTCTTAATGGCACTTTTCTGGGGTCCAATCTCTTAAGAGGCTTATTCCTGGACCCTCGAAAACTAGACCACTGGTGATAATTTCATTTTTGTCTCTCGAACGTTGTTTTTGACAAACAAAAACAAGTTTTTGTCCATAAACTTAATTTTAACAAATAAATAAGGAAATAAAACTACAATAAATGAGGTGAAATAATATCTCTAAAAGGATGCTATTTATTTATTTTACGTAGTGACATTATATTTTTTTCCAACAAACGATGTGAAATATTATTACGGTCCTTTATTCTAACAGGGAATTTTAAATTTCAACACCGTTTCCGCTCCGATTTTACCCCACGCACGTCTCCACGAGTGAAAAAAATAAACAATATCCACAACGACTGGTCGAGCGCAATCATGATTGAATCCATGACACTGATCAAACAGGGTGCAGAGGCTAAAATCTATGTAGGGGACTTTTACGACAGACCTTGCATTGTGAAAGAACGTTTCGTCAAGACTTATCGACACGAGAGTCTGGACCGAAGTTTGACTCAACAACGGTTGAAGTCAGAAGCCCGTGCTATGTTACGATGTAGGATGAAAGGTTAGGAAATGAATACTTATAATTTTTTTCTTTTTCTATTTAAAGACCTACCAAGTCTTCCGAAGTTTAAAATTAGGTTTTCAATACTCATTGGTGCCTAATTGCCATCTACACACCCGCTTATTGATATTGGAATAAGTTTCTACTACCCCCACCCCGCTCTCATTAGGACCCCACCTGCGCCAAGTCCATCCATAAACTATCCCAACTATCCTCCCTAATAGTTGGGGTGGGCGGATAACTACAAATATACTGTCTACAGTTTTGAGAAGGGTCATTAACATTCAAAGAGATTTCCATACGAGTCAACTCCTCGTTTTTTGCATTATAAATACGATGTTTCGGCCGATTCTTTGTACAGTTCTCTTCAGGTGTAATATCTAAATATGACGCTGGTAAACAGAATTTTCCAATGATGGTAATAAACAGAATATTCCAATGGTAGCTACGTTGCAACGTAGGAATTTGGTATTATCGATCTCTTCCTCTTTTCTTTTTAGACTCGGATTTCCATACCTTGTCCCTGTTGAGTAGTGGAAGCCACATCAGATTGAACTCCAGACTTGTCTGACTTCACCCACACCATCATCATATTTGGGTATCACACCTGAAGAGGGCTGTAGAATGGATCGGTCGAAACGTTGCGTTTATAACACAAACAACAAGGAGTTCAATTGTGCGGAAAACTCTTTGAACTACTGATATGTCAAAATTTCCCATCAAAAGACAACTATTGAACAATGCAAGGGGGAGAACTTGTTAAACTAATTGTGTTTTTAAACACAATTACCTTATCTAAATTGTATCCTGATTTTTAGCCATTTCTAAACTTTGTTTTCTGCCCTGACCAAAAGACTTTTCAGTTCAATTTTCTTGTTTCTATCAGTACTGCACATTTTACTTTCCATGTGCCTACCACATCCTTACTATAAATCTTTTGTTTTGTTCAGTTCCTACAAACTTTAGTTGGTGGCTATAGTTTCCTAAAACCTCCCCCCTGGCTTTTTAAATTGTGACAGATTTTCCAACTGTCCTATCTATTACTCTCCCCACCTCCAGCAATTAAGCACCTTGGAGTACATTGGAATAATAATTCTCCCCACCCCTGAGAATTTCTACACCTTGGCAGGTTTCAAATCAGTATGAAAACATTTTTCCTATGCTATTCAAAATTTTGAGCTGTAACCTTTTCAGGGGAAGCAAGTGAATTATTTCTAAAGTAGGTGATCAATTTGCAATGTAAATATAATGTAAAATTGGACCCTGATTCTGCAACACTATATCTTTCCATATAATCTCCTAAACTGGACCCTTACTATCTGATCGCTAATGTGGCCTTTTTTCCCTGAAGAAACTTTGGGTTAGTGCTAAGGGTTAGGGGTATTGTTATATGAGTCAATCACCTAACAAATGAAAGTATAAAACTTGTCATTATCATGATGGTAGTTTTGCTACTGAAATTCCATGAGATGTGTGTGGAACAGAGCTCTGGATTTATCTAAATGCTGCTGTAATTGGTAATATTACCTCAGCCACATCATCAATGTTCTCAGCATATATAAAAATTGTACCTAAATTATTGGTGATTTTTTTTCAAAATAACAGTTATAGTCAAGTTTAGGCGGTATTTATATTGAACATCTGATGTTGCAAAGATGGACACAAGTCGGGGTCCATGTAGATCATTCACCCACTTTAAAGCGAACTCAGCCCATGTTAACTGTTGAAATACTGATTTGTTTTTGATGTTAGCTGTTTAATCTATGGATATTAGGTGTCTACTTGCTGTCATGACAGACTTGACTCAAAATGTTTTGTGAAAATAAAAAATGAAACATAATAAAAACTAATGAAAAAGTGAGAAATAACAGGTCTGGTTAGTCAATCAATAGAAACTATCACATGACCAATGTCTTTTGTGGCATATGGTGTTGGGGGTGATCAATTAAAAAATTGGGATAAAGGGGTTACTTCTCTCATCGTTTGTTGGGTAGTGATCACTAAAAAGTCTCAATTTTCAAAAAACAAATGTGAATGCTCCAGGACCCAAACTAAGGGATCAATTTATCAGAAAATTACATGGCCACTAAAGACCTATAGAGGGGATTTTCAAAAAAACAAAAAAATATTTTTTGTTGACATAATAATGAGTAAGTGTTGGAAATTTCAGCCCTCTAGCTCCATCGGTTCGGTCTTTATTCATACATGAATGAGTATAACATATTTATATATACATGCAGCCAGCTAGCTGAACCAACTTGAAAACTGAAGAAACCTGTATCAGCAGTTTTGGTTGACGGTTTCCAAAATGCAATAGACTAATTGGATAGAGTAGGTATTTTATCTAAATATGAATAAAATAAGACATGCTGTTTTCTAACATAAATTCTGATCAGCTTCTTTGTTTATGTAATAATGAAGTTTTTTCTTATTTGGAAACTATCCTGAAAAACAGGTATTTTGATAGATATGATCATAAGCGTGACAAATTTCAATGCAGATTACGTGATCAGTGACACAAAAATAGCCCCAAAAGGTTAATTAACAGAAGTATTGAATGGAATATTCATTTTAGTAAAAAGAAAAATTAAAACATTAGTAAGTCTGTTTAAGTACATTCAGTGTGAACTCAAAAGAAAAATAACTGACAGTGTCATCATGATGTTTTCTTACCTATTTGAAAATGTCTGTATGTATATCTATAAAGATTTCGTGAACAGTGACTTTGGTATAAGTCAATTGATTTTGGGAAGTTCATGTTTTATTTTTATCTTTATTGAAAAAGACACCCAAAACCTTGATTTCAAATCAGAAAGTAAACATAACTCTATAACAAACCCTAATTATTCCAAGTGGGATATCTCGGCTTAATTACAGTCAGTCAAGACGTGTGAGGTTAGGTACAGTCATGGAGCATTTTGTTCAGTTCTTGTGTGACCCATTTTTTTTTTTTTAACTTTTTCTTATTGCCTTGAGATGACATGATATGGTTGCTGTTAAAGTGGTAAAGTCTTCAGAAAGTACTCAAATCATTGTTCGGAGACTGTTGGTAATTTTTCATCATAAGGAT
This sequence comes from Thysanoteuthis rhombus, assembly GCA_963457665.1. Taxonomy (NCBI): domain Eukaryota; kingdom Metazoa; phylum Mollusca; class Cephalopoda; order Oegopsida; family Thysanoteuthidae; genus Thysanoteuthis; species Thysanoteuthis major. Next base: position 38,267,347 of record OY735201.1, read on the forward strand.
CTGGTTTGGGCCTCCCTCTAGGTTTATTATTGGCATCCACATTTCCAGACCTAGCCCTATTGAACCAATGCTGAACAGTTTGCACAGGAGAAGTGGTCAATCCAGATGCTTTGTTGATGTTATCAGCAGCTTGAGCAGCATTATGTCCTAATTTGAAATCGTACTTGAAAATTAGACTAACTTCTTGGGTAGACACCATTGCTGTTAAGGGATCGAAAAACCTCCAATGATAATGAATTATATCTTTATTTACATTGAATCTGAAAAAAAATGCAAATACACTGACAAATATTTCACTTTTTTTAGCAGCAAGAGTCATCTGCCTACTTGTACCATTGAGAGTGTCACAAGGTTATTTCCCTTGAGCATTTTATTAGAATCCACTTTCAGCTTGCTAAGCCCATCAAAACTTCACCAGAAACCCTTTAGCAAAATCTTTTTTGAAAAAGTCCCATACTCTGTTTGTAGCCTCTCACAGTGCTGGACAAGGGGTTGGACTTTCTCGGTTTCACAATTCTACCCATAGCTAGAGGGAAAAGAGATGGATTCATGCCTTTCCCAAGAGCTTTAGTGCAAAGTAAATGCAGATTGTCTCAACCAGAGTTTGAACTCTACTTGCTCATTCTATCTTCGATATTGTTAACTGTTTGGCCACCAGTACTTCCTCCATTTTTAGTCTCAATGATGTAAAAAAACATTCCATTTGTAACAGCCTAATAGCTATTAATAAGTTCCGATAAGTTTTTGAATTACAAGCTTAACATACAGTTAATTATATAAATCATCTCATGCTTCATATGACATGTTTTGTTGTAAGATGCCTAATTCATTTGTTGTTCAGAATATTTCTTGTACATTGTGTAGTATAGTATTTATCTATTTATTTTTCTAGGAATTTGTGCACCAACAGTGTTTTTGACAGATTTGGATCATGGGATCATCATCATGGAAAAAATTGAAAATTCTGTAACCATTCAAGATTATATCAATAATTGTAAACAGAAATCACCAAACATTAGCACACTGGAGGCAGTGATATCTAAAATAGGAGAAAGAATCGGTCAAATGCACAAAAACAATATTATTCATGGTGATCTGACCACATCAAATATTTTGCTGCGTGGTCATCCCAATGATCTTGATTTAGTTTTCATTGATTTCGGTTTGAGCCACTTTGAAAACAATGCTGAAGATAAGGGAGTGGATCTCTACGTTCTGGAACGAGCTCTGCTCAGCACACATCCAGAATTGGACACTTTGTTTGAAAATATACTCAATGGATACAAGAATGGAAATACGACTGGTTATCAGGAAGTGATGCTCAAGCTGGAAGAAGTGAGACTCAGGGGCAGAAAAAGAACAATGGTTGGATAGATAAATAAATATAAAATGGTTTGATAAAATTTTACATCAATAAACAGCTTTGATATGAAATCCTATTTTGTTTTGTTTTTTTGGTCTGTCTTGAAATGGATTTTGATTTTAAAAATTTATACATCATTTTAATATTCAGACATTTTTAATGCATACATTTTGAAATTTGTTTTATGTAAAATTATTGTTTACTGAGATAAGTATCGTGGTCAGCAACACTAGTGTCTAGTAGGATTAGCATCTATGATGTTTACTTGTGGATCTTCAGATTTTTAAATCCATTGGTATCTACTTGCATTATTGATGTTATCTATTACAACATAGCAACCAGCCATACCTGTTTGTGGGGGCCATAGGAATTTATTTATTGCAGGTACATCACTGCTTTTCCAGCACCTGATGCTCCAGTGCCTTTTTCAATTCTGATAGATTTGCTAGAGGGATATTTGAATTTTTTGCAGGTCTCACACCATCTCTTAATTGTTTATACTGCAGTATTTGTTACTGCTCAATCAATTTCATAAAATTACTAGTGTAATTTGCTTACATTACTCCTAGTAATGGTTTCCAAGCAAAGTGCAGATGTCAATGTTGGTTAAAATTATTAATACATCAATTCATAAAATGTATTGAGAAAACTCAACTGCAATACTTTGGTACAGAAGCTTTCTAAAACCATATCTGCTATTGGCTTATCAGCTGTGTATGATATTTGTATTTGTTCAATCAATGCCTGTATCAGTTTCATTTATTTTAATCAAATGAATTATTTATATTTATATAAATGCTTTGCATTTAACCCTTTCATTCATATTTGCTTGATTTAAGCTTTTAGCATTTTTTATGCTTTAAAGATATGCGAATTGCATAACTAAAGGGTCAGATGCATATTATTGCATTACATTATTTTTGTGGCTCCAACAAAATGGATAACTTGACATGGTTCTGGACCCAACGGTGCCAGAAAATCGGTGGTGTGCCTGGACTGCAAGCAAAAGATATAAAGCAGGATGCCAAACCTAGTTTTAATCTTTAGGCCAGATGCTTTGTTAGAGATTAAGCAGGTCTGTTGGCTCCACTTTTCAGATTTCACAAAGGTAGAACAGAGTATGTTGAGGAAGAGTTAACTCTAACCTTTGTTTTCTAGAAAGAACTTAGTTATAAGCCTCAACCTTTTTATATCGGGGTGGAATCTTATTTTTAGGTTATATATCTCACGATTTATCTGTTTGAATTATCTTCCCAAGCCTCTTGATATTTTGAACGTGTTTTTCGATCTTGTCTAGGGTTGGTGAAATTTACATAAAAGTAAAAAATACTTTATTGAAGTTTGTCTCCTGCAAGGTGAGTATAGTAACAAGCCTCACCAACTGCTACTTTCTTATCTGAATCACATTTACTAATATTTTTCATCCTATCATCTTCAGGTTTTATTCTTTCTTTTTTTTTTCTTTTTTAAACCATTTTATTGATTAATTACAATTTTCTTTAATTTTTTGATATGAATATTTACTAATCTATATACAAGACACCCAGTAAGAATCAAACTCACTATACAGTAATAATGGTCAATTTGACTAACTTGCTAAACATTACCCCAAGATGAAGCACCCAGAACCTGACTAACCTTACTCCATAATAAGGAATCCAGAGAGACCATATTACTTATTTTGATAAGTTGACCAAACCAGACAAACATACATTCTTTATTGATGGTATAAATGAAAGTTTTTAGAAAAACTGTGAGCAGTTAATACAGCCATCTTTTTATATACTATTCAAACATACCATTCATAAAAATCAAAATATCATGAACAATACTGGCTACTCTTAATCCATTGATGTGACCAGTACACATGACACATACATAGATGGAAAAATACAACCATTTCAGCAACCAATCGAAATTTTCATTAAAACAACTGTTCGCGTACAAGATTTCCAAGTTTCTACGATTAAAAGTTAGGGCTGTATGTGACACATACATACGTAGAAAAATGCAACTATTCCAACCACTAGGCTGGATTTTCAAATTTTTGTCTCCATAAATCACCTAATTGGATTGAAATAATGTTGCATGCCGAATGTCAGCCTCCTCAGTAGTCTTGAAGTGTTCTAATTTTGGTTATGATTGTCATCATCTTTGTTGCTACCAGATGAAAATAAAGTCAACTCCTGAAGTCTACTTTGATGATATGCTTGCTATATACATAGAGGAGAAGTTTATTAAATAATAATATTCTCGTGAATAATTAAAGTCCTATAGACTAAAGATCAGAGAAAGAGAATATTTCCAGGTCATTGAATGATTAGCAACATTTACAAACATTTTCAATTTGCGTTTCAAAATTACTCTAGTTAATCCATGATGTCAAAAAATAACAGCAGTATTTGAATAACTATGTAATTGCATCATACTTGAAAAAATATCAAAAACATTATGCTGCTCTGCATTTTTTTGTTGGTGTTCAACCAGAATGAACCTGGATTTTTTTACACTTCTGGGGAAAAAATGTTAGGGAGACTACTCTATAATTAGTATCCAATAGTTATCGACCTGGACAAATGTTATAGACAAAAAAATAGGCATGCACATGGTGTATTATACAAGTAGATTTTCTTGCTCCTTCATAACTTACTGACTGAATAAATTCTTACAAATATCTTTTGCTTAGAATCTCAAGTACTGCATTTTATGATACCATAAAATATAGTATAAGCAGCACTTTCTCAACAAATTAACGAGAAAAGTCACCTGCCTTCTAAATGTAAAAATGAGGTTTTTCCATAAACTACCATAAATACAGGTATATAACATTTTTTAAAGGCACAAATATTACACTGCTTCCATGATGGTATTATAATTAGGGGGCTGTATACCAAAGTTCGATATGGACAGTCATCGTATGGATGATTTGCAGTGAATGGCAGTCCTCCTAATACCCTTGTAAACCATTCATATTGTTCAATATATACAGTAATTATCCTTTACCACTGTAAACTACCAGTGTTTTTTGCTGAAGTTAGAAAACACCTTTTTTTTTCCTCTGCTTGTTATATGCAATAAAATTTAAACAAAATAAGATCAAGTAATGTTGGATCCCAAAATTTCATAAAAGGCTTAAAATATAGACATTGGTTTAGACCAGAAATAGTGATTACCATTGCTAAATTGACAGACTACTTTGGCAATAACTAAAAGATGATCTGAGACTCAATGATAAATCAACATAAACAAGAGTGAGTGCAAAGCTCTCAGATTGCAGCAGTGATTGTACATAACTGGAATAAGAAAGAACTTATACATTGGAAATGTTAGTTTGTTGCAGTTCAAATGTCATTTTTTTCATTTTGCATCATAGGGAATAATGCAAAAAGTGAAAGACTTATTAATGTGATTGCATTATTTTTCAGATTCAATGTACCGTATTTTTTGTTGTATAACATGATTCTTGCATTATACAAGTACTGAGATCAGAGATGAAAAATAGGTATAAAATTGTAGCCTCTTATATAACACAGGAACATGATATGGCACAACAGTTAGGCGGTACCACATGATTTTCTTCTTCGATGTTCCAAATTTGAGTACTGCATTTTTACAATAAGAGCGTACTATTCTTACATAATTGTTTTTTATTTTATCACATAAAATGACAAAGAAAAATAGAAATACCTACCTTTGTATATGATGTGCACTCAATTTGAAACCATTGATTTTAATTTTAGTTATTTTTTCAATTTAGTTATTTAAATTTATTCAAGTATTTATTGGATATTTGTGTTTCATAAGAAAGAAAGAAATATTATGGTACTCAAAAATTACGGTCAATCATTTCAACCTTTAGTCCTGGCACTTAGTGTGGTCCCAAGGATAAAAACTCAAATCAATTTCTATTTAAAAGTTTCATTCTCTGACAACTGAAATGTCTTTGTTTCATTCATTTCATTTTCACACTTGATGAGCTACATGGATCAAATATATCTCGGGGGGGGGGCGACATCTTTGACATCAAATAGGCTTAATTTTAGTAAAGTATACAAATTTTTTCTGCTTACATTCGAGCATAGCAAGAAGAAATACAGTAAATAGAGATATAATTTGTTATTGACTTCTTCATAGCAATGGTTTCCACTCAAGAAGTTGGACTAATTTTCAAAAGTACACAATGCTGCCCAATCTGTTGATAATGCCAACAAAGCATTTGGAATGAAGACTACAACAGTGCAAACTGTTCAACATTGGTTCAATACATTTAGGTATGGAAATATTGATACCAATAATAAACCTGAGGAGGTCCAAACCTGTTCTTAATGATTGAACATTATCAATAGCTGAGGCCAATGACCCACATTATTTGCACTCTCTGGAGACTTTATAAATTCAGCAGCAACCATATCACATCATCTCAAGCTAATAAGAAAGATTAAAAAGTTGGGAAAATTGGTACCACATAAACTGAATGAAATACTCTATGACAGTTTCAGATCATATACAATGGTGTAAGCTTAAAGAATTAGGTAGTAGTCTTGCATAATGGAAGGCTCAATAATGGGAAGTGATAATTCATGCTTTTCACTGGATTTGTGACCTCTAAAACTGAAGAATATTAGAGATAGCACATTAGAGGATTGTTGAAAAAGATTATTGCTTCAAATGGATCATATAGTAATTAAATATGAATTTACCATTTTGTGTTGTTTTATCCTTCAGCTTACTATTCAAAAACAATCTAAAAGTTTCAACCTCTTTACAAAAGCTTCATCTAAGCATCTTATGCTTCTCAAATATTTCTGTGGCAAAACTTTTGTATCAAACATTTCATTGAAAAATTTTCAATGATACGACTTTTTATCGAATTGACTTTATCAAAACATTTTTTTGATTTTTTTGCTCATACTTTTGAAATATTTTCATACAAAATAATCAAATAATTATCTGCAATTTATAGCACATGATTTATAAAGCTAAAAGTTGTAAGTATGCCCCAAAATTTTTCTTGAATTATTTCTTGATTTAACTAGGAAGAAAAAAAGCACAAATTTTTATCTAAAAAGAATAAGAGAAAAACAAATTTTTATTGATTATAATGTAATGAAGTCAATGTTTGCTTTATTTTTTCTACTTGTTTCCACTTTTCCTTGAATTTACTGGCAAACCCTTGGTTTACACATTTTTATCAAATTGAAAAAAAATCTTTGGTTTTATAGTTTACTCAGAGGAAATTTATATCAGATTTTTTCCAATCTTTCTTCTGACAAATGATACAAAGATTTTGATGATAAAATGATCTTATGTAATTTGCTTTTTTTTTTCTCAGGTGTGTATCGGAGAAAATATTTGGGCATCATTATTTTACTGTTTCTAAAAACAGAAATTTTATACTTGAATCATCAAAATTATTTTGAATTTTCATTTCATTTGAATTACAAATTTAAAAGTTGTTTCAATGAAAGATTGATTTGATAAAAAGTTGTTTTGATAAAATGTCACTTTGATGAAACGTCGTTCAATTGTACCTAATATTTCTCATTTTTTGCATCCATCTACTGACTTTACAATCATGACATTTGAGTACAAATTATTGTCACCTTTTTTAAAAAATTTTGCATTCATTTATGAAGCTTCAATGAAAAGAGTAAGCTGTTATTTAAACCATGGATTGCTTAAGCTCAAGTTTAGAGTCTGCTAATACTTCTCAAATCCATTATTTCCAATTTATTAGCAAGGGAGGACCAATAAAACAGAATAAACAATACATGGTTTCTATAACTTGGAATCAATAACATTCAAATCAATAAACTTTATTGCATTTTTTTTTATTTAAACAATGATGAACTTGCCTTAAGTGGGCAAACAGAACAGAATGGAAAAGTTTGTGGGTCAAAACAGTATCCAAAACTTGTTTGTGCATATAAGATAAAAGTTGGCACAATCAGCATTCATGGTTTCTTTAGATAATTTCATTCAATGAAAATGCCTTTTATTCTACATTTTTGTTTACATCAGACTTTTCATATTGCAGAAAACACAATCACACAGATCAAAATTAAAGTTAACAGTGAAAGAGAGAAAAAATTTTATGAAGTTTTCAAATAGGAACAATTTTTTTTTTCTTTCAAGACAAGCAGCCATAACTGCTTTTTTATTGGTGTACATGCTGCTTGAGATAGGTCACACTATTTCTTTAGTAGGAGGTCAGAGTGGCGTAAGAGTTACCAGCATGGAAAATGGAATCGGTGAGCCGAGTTCAAATTCTAGCTGAGGCTGTTAGCGTTCACTTTGCACTAATGCCCTTTAAAAATCATGAATCATGAATCTTCTCCCCCCAGCTATGGGTAAAATAATAGAGCAGACTGGGCTCTCTAGCTTTTGTTAGCAACCAGTCTAGGAGAAAGACAACTCTGAATTCAGAAGCAGGAATGGAATCCACTCCTCCCCCCAGCTCCACCCATCCATGCAGTAAAAATAGCAATGAAGTGGGGGCTGGGGGATCTACAATCCAACCCCATTAAAACCAAGTTGCTAAAGATTATCGGGGCACAAGCAGAAGGACTGATCGGCTCCAGGATTTCTTTAGTATCAAAACATCTTTGAATTTAATTTTACTGTTAACTTTCAGTTCAGTGCTGATTTTTATTTTATATATATATTTGAGTGAAAAGTTTAATATAAGCTAAAAAGGCATTCCCTCAACATGGCATTATCTGAAGACTAACCATATTCTTTTGTTAAGAGTACATGACTAGACCCTGTATAGAATGAATGAAATTAACTTGTTATCCCAGCAAGCACTTGATTATGGAACCATTCAAAAGTTATTAAAGGAAATAACCAATCATAGAAAATATAAGAAAAAACATAGTCCATTTATCAGATGATTTAGGGTTTCCTTTTATAACAAATATCATTGAATTGCAGATTAATCTTGTAGAAAAGAAAAAAAAAAAGAAAGAAAAACACCAGTTGCATTTTATCATTTTTACACAGGCTTGATTTACATAGCATTTAAAAAAATAAAATAAATTCATCCGCATTTAAACAATGGCAAATGATAATAATAATTATTATAATAATGATAATAATAATAATAATAATAATTTAAATTTGCTTTGTTCACTTTGATTCTAGCTCCAACAGAGACTAGAATTTTCAAAATAAATATATATTTACATTTCACATCAATAACAATTTGCTACTTGTTTTCAACATAATCCAATGTTTTCGCTTTTTGTTTGAAAAAGAAAACAGTAGGCTCACAATATTCACACACAATTCTGAAAAAATAAAATTCGATATCATCCACAAAGTTTCAAGGTAATGGCAAGGAGAAATTAAAAAACACACTGTTTTCATTCATTTAATTTTTTAAAAATTCACACACCAGATTAATCTGCTGGTTTTATAAAAATGATATAGCAGACATGAAATATGGTACAATTCTGTAGCCAATAAAGGTAAGGAACATGAACCCCTGAATATTAGCTAGTAAAAACAAATTTCTTCCTTTTAACATCGACTTCTGAGCTTATTCACATAACCAACTGACAGTATTGCTATGGTAATTTCAAGTATATACCTGTGGCGGATAGTCAGTTGCTTTTTTTTCAAAAATGGACACCCGAGTCTAACCAGGTAAGCTAACCAATTAAATTCACCAACCAGTGGTAAATATACAGAAACAGTATATTGCTATTAGAACTTTACTACTTATTCAATACATTAAGATTAATTTCTTCTCATTTGGTACCAATATTTCAAGTGTACACTATTAAAGTAGCTTCATTGATACCTTTAAAAATATTAAACAAATTGCTCAATAATTTACAATCTGCAATAGATCATAAATTTAGGGACTATTAGTATTCGATGGCATATAAGACCTTATTTCAGCAAGGAATATTAAGAAAAAAAAACATTTCCCTGAATTCCTCTCATTTATCAACCTTTCTTTAATCCCTGCTCAAGTTCTGGCCAATGCAGGTCTGGACAAGAAAGGTTACATTTACCTTCTGAGACATTTTTTGAGAAAAAAGGTGAGTCTTATATGCAGTCAAAGACAGTGGATTACAAAAATAAATGCTAGAGCATCTAAAGCAATGACTAGCAAGCTAATCTCATAGACTAACGCTAGTCTAGTAAATTCAATCCTTGCTGGTACAATTAATTTTCAAAATATTTTTTTATACTTGTACTATTTAAACCATCACACTTATTTCTACAACTTCGGAGACTCACCCCCAACTTTGCAAACTGTATTACAATATTTAGTTCTCCAATCGTTAGCAGGTGCCATATTGCATGCATGCACACGCACAACATATATATATATATATATATATATATACTTACAGGCACACACACATAAACACATCATTAAAAAACCTATTTCTCCAATTTTCAGGTCATGTGTATGTAAATGTGGTGCTTGCCGACAGGTAAAGAACCAAGGTTGCCAGATTTAGCCAGGATGGGAGATAATCCAGGCTTTACCTCAGAGACTTACCCAACACTGACAGAGGTTCAATACCAGCCTTTTGAGGCAAGGCCACCTCAACAGGCTGTTGTTGAAAGACTTGCTGAATTTCAAAATTTGATAGTATTCCAATTCCTGCTTAAGGTAAAGCAGAGACAAAGCTCAGATTATCTCCCCTTCTGGTCATATCTGGCAGCCCTGTAAAGAACCAATAAAGTCCAAAATAGAAAAATAAAAATTGTCTTTTATTCACAATTATACATTGATGAGGAGAAAGGGAAATAGAATCACTCAGCTGTCTCATAATATGTCATCTCTGCTCTGGGTTGCTTGTCTCAAATTGGGGCTGCTGCAGCTGGGAGCATTTTTTTTTAAAGTTATTTCTTTTTGTAGCTGATAATGCTCAATTTCAAAATTTCTCCAATTGAAACTGCAATGTCATCTTAACTTGAGTGCTCTCTCTTGGGCCAATAGTTTATTTCAGTACTTCCCAAACTTTTTTGGCCGTGACCATGAATATAGAATTTTTCTCATCTGGCTACTGTTAGGGCGGAAACATAATTTCAGTGCTTCTTCATTCAGTTTCATCCAATGAATTTTACTTCAATTTGATAATCAAGAGATAAGTGTTGGACGTGAACTGACTGGAATATATCAGGAGTTTTTATATATTTGTAGATGCTTTATTATTCACAACTGTTTTCGTTTTAGACTCAATGGCACATTGATGTATTTCAACTATTTTCACTTTAAACATTTTTTTTTTAGCATTTTTTATTTTCTTTTTACTTTTTTGTAAACCATTTCACAACCCTCAGGAGCATCTTTGTGACCCTCATTTGGGTCACAGCCATGAGTTTGGGAACCACTGATTTGATTCTTAATAATGCTTTTCAGCCCAAAAGATAAAGTAGAGAAAGCAGAAGTTGATATTTGAACATGGAGAACAATCAACCCAGTTGTTATTAAATTCCAGATTCAGTTTAGCTTCGACATCTGAGTGAATCATTTTTTTTTTTCAAATTATCTTGCTTGTGACACATACACATGTACACATAAACCATAGACATTTAGCAAGTAGAATTTGGTTCCTTGAATAAGGAGTAATTTACTTTTATCATGCAGAGTAGAATTCTCCAATCTCCTAGACCATTTCTAGGATACAACCGAGATACCCACACATGATTAGTGAAAATTTATAAAACTCAAGTCTATCTAAGAAACAATATTTAATTTGAAAATAAATATATAAATATAAATAAATAGAAAGCACATGCAATATGGCATCTGTGGCTGATTTGAGTTATTTGTATTAATATCATTATTTGCATATCAGAATATTGTAACAAAAAATAAAGAAGATAACAGCTCCAGAATATCGATACATGGAAGCAATGGTACCCATCTAACACAAATTACAGTAGCCAATATGGTTCAGTTACTTTTCCATCAACTAATTGGCTCAAATAGGTTCAACATTACCAATAGACAAGACATAATATTAAACAGAATAGAAAAGAACAAAACATTAGAAAAATCTTCTTGGATATCATTGGGCTAGGTTTTTTTTGGGGGGGGGTGAGGGGTGGAGGGGCATAAAATATTATTATTTTAATTTCATCTGTAAAATGTTTAGGATACATTTCTATACTTATTTAAATATAGGGATATAAATATTTTTTTTCACTTGACGAATAACATTATTTTTCATAACTAACAGTTAAAATCTTGAAGTGAGAATCATAACAAGGTAATGAAAATATTATTTGGAAGTAGATAATCTAACCTTTTATAAATATCAAGTTTTTATATAGATATAGATATATATATATATTTGAATTCTAAGAGAAGAATGAAAAGCCAAGTGGAATAATCCATATAATAGACTTCTTTACTAAAAATGTAAAGAATAATTTTTTTTTTTTCATGAATAGCATTATGATTTTATAATAAAAATTCCAGTGCACTAAGTTTGTAACTCGGAATTCTCTCCATTTACTTCTTTAAATGAAAGACAGTAGGTATGTTACCATCATTGTGTTAAACATTCTATAGCATGCCTAGGTGTTTTATAGTATTTTTTGGCAAAGTAGGAGATGAGCGTATTTCATTTTGTCCTTATATATTTTACCTAGGGATTTTGATAAAATGCTTAGGTATTCTATAGAATGTCTAGTATTTTTTAGGCAAAGTATAATATAGTAGACAACAGGGGTTGGACACTTCATCAACATTTTATCAGCAAACTGAATAAATAGAAGACTAAAAAGATGCAATGTTCATCAGAATATTTTTTTTATTTAGTTCTGGTTTTAGATACCAGTTCATTATTAAAATTTTCTCATCTCTGTTGTCAATTATATTTTTTATCAGTTTGGGTTTCACAGATTTTGGTCTATTAATAAAGCGTCCAACTCCTGTTGGCAATTATATTATATTTTGCCTAAAAAAAAAATGCTGGAGATTGTATTGGATATCCAGGTATTCTATATAATGCCTAATTTTCACACAATGCTAGTAACAGGTATATCAATAGATATGTCATGATTGACAGTTAAACTCTAAATTAGACTAAAATATTTTCTTAAATAAAAAATAAAATTGGACAATCATTTTGATGGATAGATAACTAGGTTAGTTTAACATCATGCAAATTTACACACATCAAGTAAGATTTTTTTTCTGTCATTTTTTTTAAAAACACAAATCCAGCATCAAAGTCTTGGAAAAGAATGTCTCCTTTCAAACTCTTCACCAGCCGAGCTGAGAACTGAGACTCTCGGGAGACTTGAAGGCAATCTTACAGGGATATGTCTCGGAGGTTTTGGAACTGGAGCAATTTTCTTTGGGTTTTCAAACACAAGAGAGTCGTCTTTTAGATTTTTCAAGTCCATATGTTCTGTGGATCTGCGCATAAAATGTGCCGCTGTTTTTTTTCGAAGAATTGTTTCTGACCCTGAGTGCTGAAAAAGAGGCTTGGGTAATGGAAGGGGCATACATGCCACAGATCTTGTTCTGTCAGAGCTTCCAAGCCTGTTATGAGGTAAGTGAAAATTGCTATCGTTTTTGTCAGAATCTTTCCGACTCAACTTATTGTAAGTTTCAATGGAAACTTCATCCATATTCTTTTGTTTCCACTGGGTATCGTCTTTCATCCAAGATGATAGGTGTCCATTTGGTTTATCACAAATTCGATCAGTTTCAGTGTACATTGAGTTGGCAACTTTTCCATTCATGGCAACTCCTTTTTTATCGTTTACTTTTTTGCTATTATTATTAATGTTATCTTCATTGAAAATATTTGTAAAATCCTTCTCAGCATCTGAAGAATGTTCAGAGGTTGGAGATTCCACTTGCCTGAAGCAAGAGAGTGCACCTGTACGTAACTTGGGCATTGGGGATTGCTGTATTGACTTGAGATCCTGAAACCCATGGACTGCTTTATGGAAACTGTATCTATTTATAGCAGCTCCGGCTTTTAAAGATGCAGCACTCGAAGATTCGGAAATTGAAGGCTCTGGGCTGGCAAGTGGAGCTTCCATTGGTTGACCGGTCAGATTAAGGTGCATGCATCTTGTCAGTTGCGGACGTACATTTATTTCTCTTATATATTCAAGCTTACGTATATTTTGCTCAGCAACTTGATCCCAGGTCAGGGGTGGTGGTGGATTTAATGTCAGGTCAGGATCAGATGGTGTGCGAATGCATTGGATAGTCTGTGCAGAAAAAGTTTTTTCAACACACGAATTGCATGAATTTCTACAAACATCCGTAACAGGGAGGGATGGCATTTCACAAAGTCTATTGTTCTGTTCAGTTTCCGGCAGTTTCCGATTAGGCTTTGCTGGTGCCACATTGATGAGAACCTGTCAAAAATTTAAGAATAATTATAATTCTTACAAAATAAGTCTCCATTTTCACAATAGAACAGGTTTCTCCCACTATCCAAAAGAAGAGCATTCCCATAAAAACCTTTCATAAGCTAAAATGGCATAAAGCAAGGGAGTGATTACCCTTCACTCATATCAAGAAATATTTTTAGCATTCCCACATGAAAAAAATGGTAATGATGGTATATCAGGTTGGGGTGGTTAGAAGTGCAGGCAACTGGGGTCTAGCAGAAAGAAAGAGGGTGTGCACTGCCTCTATTATGGCTTGCTGCAAAACAAACATATTTATACTTTTTGCCTTTTTTCATAAAAGCAAAAAAATTGCATATTGAGAACACTCGTTAAGTGAGGGATACCTGTATAGAATATTATGATTGTAACGATCACTCACTTTGATTATTAGGGAAAAGATTGTTTGAAATATTGAAGCATTTATTTTAGTATGAAGAAAAGTACACAATTTGTACATCATACATCGAATAATCATATTTATACAATATCTAAGTCGTTAAACATTAACGTTAGGGGCTGGTGTAATATGCATCATAAATTTTTTTAGAACTCATTCATGTTTGTTGATAGCTCGGCATATTCCAATAATCTATTCCATAATCCTACCACTCTGTGGCTGTAAAATAATTTTCTGACATTCAATCAACTCCAATTCACTTCCACCATATATGCATATAAGTTGCTTGTACATTCTTTTGATGAAAAAGACATTAGGATTTACTAATTCTATACCATGTATAATCTTGAATATCTCTATTAAGTCTTCCCGGTCTCTCCTTTTTTTCTTACAATGTCAACCTTAACTCCATCAACCTATCCTCATATCTCATACTTTTTAATTCTGGTACAAACTTAGATGCTCGTCTCTACACTTTTTCTAAAAGGTTTTTTCTTTCTCTAAATATATTGGCCAGGCTTGTACACTGTATTCAAAGTGCAAAGTGGACATAAATTTTATATAATATAAGGTAAGACGCAAAAATGGAGGAAGTAGAACTCTTCATTTACCTAAGACAACGAATCTCAATGAGACCCTCAAAAGGAGAAGAAATCAAAGAAGAATTACTCTAGGATGGCAAGCCTTTGGCAGAGCAAACTCAATCTTCAAATGATCCCATTAATCCTAAAAAGAAGGCTATAAGACCAATGCATCCTCCTGATATTCACTTACGGAGGTGAAACATGGAACCTAACCAAGAGACAGATCCACAAACTGAGAACCATGCAACATGCACATGAAAGAATTATGCTCAACCTCACATGAAGAGACTACAAGACGGCACAATATATGCGCGAGAAAACAGGAGTCCAAGACATCATAGAATCTATTTAAAAAAATAAAATGGCAATGGGCTGGCCATGTTGCAAGAATGGTAGACAACTGATGGACATCATGACTTACAATATGGATCCCCTGAGATCACATGCACAACCAAGGCTGGCAGAGAACTAGATTGAGAGACAAACTAGACAAATTTATAAAGTACTGGCTCCACAATGCCCACAATAGAGAAGTGTGGCGAATCCTAGGGAAGGTCTATGTCCAACAACGGACATTGAGAGACTGATGCCTAATCAGTCCCAGGACTCTGTTTGCCAGAGCAGCAGCAATGGCAATATGGTTGTAAAATGATATTTATCAATTATATGATACCAAGATCATAAATATTTGCTCATCCAGTAATTAAAACATGGGTTACTTTCTCCTACACATAGCACCTTACATTCATCTTCATTAAAAACTAATAACCATTCTCTTAACCAAGACTATTTAGGTCCTCCTGTATTCTTACTTGGTTACTCAGTGATAAGATTGGAAGGTTCAATTTTGTACCATACACAAAAATTTTACAATTTACAGAAATTTTTTTTCGTAGATAATTAATAATTGATAAAAACAGTACAGGTCTAAGCACTGATTTCAATGGTACACCACAAATTGCATATCCCCAATCAGATCTAGAACCATTGACACAGACTCTCTATCTACAATGAAGTCAAAGGCTTTTTTAAAAATCTAGACGTAACGTTTTAAAAGACATACTCTCGCCATACAATTTTGACCATTCTTCAAGTGTAGTAAGCAGACCTATTAGACAGGATATACTTCCTCTGAAGCCATGATGGTCATCACATAATATACCATTACCTCCAATTAATTCAATTTTTTTTTTAGAAATTTCATAAATTTTACATTTTACTTTGGAGGCTAAACTCAATGGCCAATAATCATCACTTGAGGCTGTGTCACCTTTTTCAATATAAGTGTGACATTTGCTATTTTCAATATTTCAGAAAGTTTACCTTGGTCTAAAGACTTAAGCACAGTGGAAGATATAAAACATCTGCCTATTCTTCAAGGACCTGTGGATGAATTCCAACTGGTCTCATTGCCTTATTTGGGTTTAAAGCAGTTGATAGCTTTTTCACATCTGTAGGCGTGAAGAAAATATTTTCCAATTGTTTCCATTTCGAAAAATGGATGTGAAAGTGTGTCAATATGTTACTTCTATTGTGGTAGCCCATATTCTATACAAGTGGTTAAGAAAACATTATTTCTCTATGGAGAGCAAAAATATTTCACACTTAAAAAGAAATGATTTCTCTCTTAACAAAAAATAGTCATCAGAATGGATTTATTTCTATGAGAGATAATCAGGGATGAAAGAATCCTCAGCCATATGCGTTTTGTAGTTGAAAGCAAAAAAAAAACAAAGATTGATTCAGTTAAAATATTAAATTATTTAGAAAATAATTATGCATTTTAAATATGCAAATTCTAATCATAAACCTGTTGAAGCCTCAAAATCGATGGCAAATAGAACATGAAACTTTAATTTACTTGAACATCTCTTCTATCAAGCTGCTCGTTTATATCTCTCCAAAGAGAGAAATACAGGAATACCTTGAATAAGGCGGTTCAGATTATTGCTTTTTCATTGTGGTATAGTTAAGGTATTGCTGTGCAAATTAATGTCACTAAGAATAAGCTGAAAGAAAAAACATATCAAATTATATGACGTAGAACAGTTTCAAACTGTATGGAAAAGTTTGGAGCAAATTAACCACACTAATCAAGGTATACCTCTAATTTCATCTTAACAACTGGTTTCAGATATGGGCTACCATAACAAGAGTATCATATATCCTAAAATATATCATATAAGTTGATACACATGGTGATGCAAAAGCAGCAGCTGATGAAAGATTTGTTGGGCAGCACAGCTGTTGTTTTATACAGTAGCATGTGCATGATAACATGTTATATGATAACATGTCACTTCATGGGAGACAAACAATTTCACACATATCAAGTTAATTGCATTTCACGAAGGCAGTAATGCAACCCAAAATGAACTATAGTTGTGTTGTTAACCAAGAGTACACTGACCGTGCATAAATGCCTGCAATGGTTAAGCAAGTTTAAAAAAGATAACTGTGATCTTTTTAATAAGCCTTCCTCTGAAAAACCAGCCGCTTTGGATAATAATCTTTCGAAGGTGTATGTCGAAGCAGATAAAAGTATGAAAGATAAAGGAAAAAGGCATAATGTATCCTTTTCAACTATATCTCAGAAACCATCAGCAGAGAATTGAGCACAACGTTCAACTATTTGTAACATTTTGATGACCAAAAATGAGAAGCCCCTTTTTCTTTACTCAGTAGTTACATTAGATGAAAAATAATAGGTCATTAATTCTTTGTGAGCATAAATTCTAAAACCCTTAAAGTAGCACCTGAACTAATACGGAAAAATACCGATAGGAACATATTAAAAATATCAATAAAGGTGAACAGATGGAAAAAAAAAAATCAAACTTCCTGTAAACCTACATTTCTCTACGATTTTTGCATGTAAACTTACCTTTTGGAGAGCATCCAATACATTATCTGGAAAATGATCATTGATCATAGTTGGGGATACTAATACTTGTTCAAAATTACTGTTGTCAGCAATAATGGCTTGGTAAACTGGAGCATTTGGTTTGCATTTTGACCTACGAATAAAATTGAAAAAATGAACACAAATCCTCAACCGATAAGAATGAAAAAAAATTAATCGATGAGAAATCGTTTAAATTCTTAAAAAATGTAACATTATGAATACAAATAAATCAGGTTACACTCACAAAAAAAATGTGATCATTGCACACACAGAAAAAATATATATATGTATGGACATATTGCATTTTATACGTGCAGATTATTATGAATAAATGAATGGCTTGGCTTCATAAGCAAAGATTGTTTTTCCCTCCAGCCTAAGCAGTGGATTTTTTAAAGTGAGACCAGCTAAGCAGATTATCAAAAGGCTATCATAATGGCATATAGTCTTTCAGTATAACTAGTAGCAGATGCATAAAGAATTAAACTTTTTAAAAAAATTAATCTATAAAATATGTTGAAAAGGAATGGCCAAGTTCATTATTTCTCCTCATTTGTACTCTTTGCTATGGTATGAGCCATCATAACCAATACATGAGCATTTAGTAACTACTTTAAACAAGACTATAAACTTTTTGATAATAGATTTTTAAAAAATCTTCCTCTAAACACCAGTTATCCTCATTTCACTCATTTGCCTTCAAGTAATATCCTGAATAAAACTAAATTAGGAGATAGAAAGTCTGACTGTAAAAGCATAATTATAGAACATGTAATGAAGAGAATATGATTGTTAAAATACTATCATAAAAAACAATGAACATGCCAGCTTCAAACAATGCATGAAGCATAATCATACACAATTACAGACATACAATTATGTTTGTTTGAAACACAAAAAAATTGGCAGCATTTATGATCATTTATAACAATATGAACTTGATATTGATGGAAATATGTGACAATGTTTTAATAATACTACTGATATAATAGATAATATAAGTTATGTGATAATATTTTCTAAGTGAAAAAATCCAAAAAACTATAATATCGAGTGTAAAGAAGTTCCATATATGCCTGTACATGAGATGACATCTTTTTTAAAACTATATAAATATTACACTGCATCAAAAGTGATGGTATTATAATTAGGAGGCTGTCTACTAAAGCTTAATATGGACAGTTCCAGGGCTTGGGTGAGTTGGTGTGCTTTAGTCCCCCAAATACCTTATATTTATCTTATGGTCTGGCACGTACAGTAATTTAAATAAACAGAAACTTACTTTTTGATAACTGGATGACTGCGTACAATATGGATAATTTTTCCGGGTAAAAACAGCGGTTTATGAGCTGATAGACCAATGCCACTATCGATGGGATGCAGTCTAACATTCCGTTCTAGTTCTCCTTCTAGTACAGGATCAGTATTATCTGATAAACAACACATCATACTTTGTCTAATAATTTTCCACTGAAAAAGAAAAAAAAGGCAGATACATTTCAATTATTTTAAAAACAAATCAATAAGAAAAATTTACAAAGTTAGCAAAAAAAAAAAAATTTGTATAAGAAAATATAAAAGAATCAATCAGCAAAAAAATGTTATCCTGCAATCAGAAAGTAGAGCATTCCTCTGAAACCTTTCATAAGCTGAAATGGCGTGAAGTGAAGAAGTAATTACTACTGATCCATGTAGGAGAAATTTTTGAGCATTCCCAGACCCCCGAGTTTACTTTTTTCTAGTTCATGATACAGAATGAATCATTTTTATGCTAAGCATAACACCCTTACATGCACTCTTAAGCTTTTCTAATACTTCACGAAAGTGTTTCTTAAACTGGTGAATGATTCACCCAAGTGTGAATGAAATTGTTTTGGAAGTGAATGAAACTTGAATGAAACAATCAGGGTGAATGATTTAATTTACTCATATATTTCTATTTTTCTATTCTTAAAAAAATGATCTTTGTAGTAAACACATGCAATAAGAAAACATATTTTCCTAAAAATCTAATTCTCAGTTATAAGACAGTTATTTGCTGAATTTATGCTAATTGAAAAAATTCAAAAAATTTTTCTGTTAATTCTTTTATCACTCCTAGTTTTCTTCGCATATTTTTAGTGTGTTCCAAAAACATAAATTGGAAAAATACTTGAGAAATAAATTAATTTATGCTTTTAGTTCATGATACAGAAAGAATTATATATGGAATTACAGCCAGGGAGAATAAGATGAAAATGATCAAAAACATAAGGAAAATTAGTCACGGGTGAATGAAATTTTGTAATAAAGATTTAAGGGTGAATGAAAATGAAATAGTTCAAGAAGCACTGCCTTAGAAAATATTTTGCAAACGGATACACAAAATAAATTGAGATAAAGCACATTATGCTCACAGATATAGTTCAAAGTTATCACAGAGTGGTGTAAAGCAAACTTCTGAAATTACACAGTAAGATTCTTTTGTCATATCTCCTATTAAATCTAAGTAAAAAAATAACATGCCAGTCTTATAGATGCCACAGTTACTAAAAATAAATGACCTGCATTCATTCAGAAGTTACCTTTGGTTTTTCATTCATTTTGATGACATTAATCAAATCAGACCGTAGAAGTTCTAGTTGAGAAAGGCCAATTCTGAAAGGACATAGAAAATTATTAGTTTCTCATCTACCAAAGATGAAAAAATAAATGCATTTTGGATTCAATCATGCTTTATTTGCGACATAAATTGTAAAGAAAAATCATAATTGGCTCATTTTTGTTTCTATTGATGAAGGAAGGTAACTTGGATTGGAAGGAAGATGAAAAAGATATACTGTATATAGTTATATGAGACAGATGATTAATTTGAAAAAAGAAACTATGAAAATATTACACTACGTCCATTTTGCTGGTATAATGACGAGTAAGTCATCTACTCTGATATAGACAGTTGTTGAGTTTGGATGAGTTGTAGTAAGCTGTAGTTCTCCACATACCTTTGTAAACTACTTGTCTTATATTCTGATATATGACAACTGGATTAGTGAACAAAGATTTGGGAGAGTTTTCAGGCCCTTAGTGGAGTTTGAATGTGAAATATCACAGAGTTTCAAGG
This sequence comes from Thysanoteuthis rhombus, assembly GCA_963457665.1. NCBI lineage: Eukaryota > Metazoa > Mollusca > Cephalopoda > Oegopsida > Thysanoteuthidae > Thysanoteuthis > Thysanoteuthis major. The sequence continues at coordinate 38,288,086 of OY735201.1, forward strand.
TATATGCATGGCCAATCCCACTCTTTGAACTAAGGGTTTGCATGCCGTGGCCCATTGAGATGGGACAATGGGAACAAAGACCCTAGATTGTAGGTTTAACCCTTGAAGAAGAAGAAGAAGAAGAAGAAGAAGAAGAAGAAGAAGAAGAAGAAGAAGAAGGAGAAGAAGAAGAAGAAGAAGAAGAAGAAGAAGAAGAAGAAGAAGAAGAAGAAGAAGAAGAAGAAGAAGAAGAAGAAGGTGGAGGAGAAGGATGATGACGATTACGATGATTTAACAAACTTAATAATGAGCTGGAGATTGACCAACACAAAGATGATGATGGTGATGATGATGATGATGATGATGATGATGATGAATAAAAAAAAAAATTAAAAAAATAAAAAAAATTTTAAAAAAAGATAAAAAATAACGAATAGTTTTAAAAAGGAGCGATCTGGAATTTAATGCCTTACAATGCTGCTGGCAACCAGCTACAATGATGTAAGCACTCCTTAAAAGAACAGATTGATAATCATAAAAGTATGAACATTAACGAAGATGAGGTCACAGATTATCAGTAGTTTTTTGTTTTTTTGGTAGGTTGATCATCAGTCTGGTGATGTCTATGGCTGTGCAGAGATTTGCATAGCAACTTGTAATTAGGAACCCATTTCTCAATAGCATAGCAACTTGTATGTGAATGTGTTTTTTGAATTGGGATGGTCATTGCACAGAGATGATCACATTCTCACAGCCTGCTAGTTTATCTTTTCAGAGGTATGATGAGATAACACAACTCGTAGCCTTTTTGGCTGCATGAATTGCCAAGAAGGAGGTACAGTTTAACGCCAGTTTGTCCAAAGGGCTCCACTCTCAATATGTTTTTCTTATCAGAGTAACATTATGTCTGCCATACAAGGGCTCCAACTGCCTTGCTATTTAATCATGGCAGGTGGTGGGAGGGAGTGGATTTATACTTTTCTCAAGGGCATTAATGCTGAGTAACATAAACAGTCTCAAACAAAACTTGAACTCAATTCACTGATCCCATTTTTTCCACCAGTAACCATTACACCACTTTGCACCTTCTTTGTGGTAGTAAAGCCATTAATCCAGTATCAGAGAAATAAAAAAAAAAGAAGAATCAAAACTAAATGAAAATTAAGAAATGGTGAAAAAAGAATCACACGGAATACAAATAAGTCCCTCAATGGGAATATCTTTTTACATCAGATTTTTGTTTGTATACGAATATAATCAAACTATTAGAAAAATAAATGGAAAGACTTTACAGAGTAACATTGATATAAGATCCTGTGCTTCTCCAACTCAAAGAAGTTGTCGTTTAACCAATTTTTTTTTCTCAAACAAACTGATTCCTGAAAGTGAGTTGCTTGAAGCTATTGCACCTATGTGTGAATAATTGGTTTTAAAATTATTTAGAAATGACCTTACTTTCAAATGCATCTAATTTTTCTCTCACCAAATAACGATCACTATAAGCATATGGTACTTTGACTCTGAATGCAATAGCACTGATACAATAAACATATATTCATATATATGTATGTTTGCTTATACACACACACACATGTATATATATATATATATATATATATATATGATT
>OY735201.1:38292191-38424691 GCA_963457665.1 Thysanoteuthis rhombus
TCCTTTTTCATGAGAATAGCTAAGATAGTAGCAGTCCCTGCACCAAGAGAATGACCTACCAGAACTAACTTATATTCTGATGTTCCTTCTTGTTCCTAGAAAAATAAATAAATTTAAAAAAAGGTTAAGAAACCAATTTTGCTAAAGTCAATTTAATTACAATTCCTGATGAATATTCTTTTTTGTGTTTACAAAATATTTAGCAAATTAATAATATTCAAACACTTCAAATATAAAAAAAAGAAATGTGATGATTCATACAAAGCAACAAAAGAATGGGTCTGGTTGCTACATATTACTGTAATTTTAAGTGGTTTCATACTTTGAAAACATGTGAGAACAGTATTCCCCTACTTTGTTAAGGAACAGGAATGGTATTTCTTCACCATTTATTTACCACTAAAATACTCATTCTGTTTATCTGCTTCTTCTCTCAAATTAACCGAAACAGTGCATCACAAAAATATGTATTTTGAATCAAGGTACCTCTAAAACATGCCAGAACCCTCACTCTGAATCACCAAGCTTGTTCATAACAAGCTTGATTTGCTTGTCAGATCATAACACATGTTAAAGCAGGCAGCTCAGTATTCCCTCACTTTTTTCAGCACTAAATCACTGGCTATACTTATAATCATAAGTATAATTATTCATCACTACATTATTCTAGGTAATTAACTTATGGTGTGCACATTGATTTCCTTTGTGGGCTGGTTTCAAAACATGTATGTGTATACACAGTGGCAATCCGAGGGTTGGTATCACCTAAGACAATAACACAGGGTGTTAACCCCAACCGCTGCCAGAACTTTCCCAGGATATCTAGAATTTGGGGGGGCACAACATATCCATCACTAAATTTCAAAACAATAATTCCTAGAGCTCTCAAAGCTTTTCTCTTCATTGCACTACATGAGTTGTCTCACTGATATTGAATATATTAAAAATCAAAAAACCTTTTAGTTAGTGCAGAGTATTGAAAGTTACAATCTTATATATACAAATTTTCTGTGTACTTCAAAAGATACAAAGACCTGCTTGCCATTGGATTACTATTAATTATTATATAAATTTTCTGTTTAAAGTATCAAGAATGAGATATTTATCTCTTATAAAATATTTACCTAGTGAACTGGAATCCATGTTCACAAAGTTCAGGGGCTTTTATGTAAAAAATTGTGTTCTTATCTTAGAATATGAAGAAATGCAATTGTTAGCAGTTTTCCAGATAGATATAAAAATTGTGAACGAGAAACAACAATCTAAATTTAATGTTATTTTTGAAAAATCACAGAGCAATGAATGTCTTTGTATTTTCTGAAATACAAATACAGAGAATCCTTGCTATAATGAATGTCAATATAACAAATTTTGGCTTTAAAAAATGCATGGATCATAACAAACTTTCTCTTATTTAAGTTTGATAAATGTGGTGAACACGCGAACAGTAATGAACTTAGAATTATGCTAGTTTCATGATCCAGGCTTTTGTGGCCTTTTGGTCAAGATCAAAGTGTAGTATCTTCTCATGTCAATGAAACACAGTATAAATTTCCTGTTTTCAATTTGAAATGTTATTATGGTTGTATTCCAATCGTTTTCTTCATGAATTTTGAATTAGAATACTTTTTCAATTGACAAAAACAAAAGTTGTAATGAATCTTAGTTATTGTCGTCAGTGAGAAAACCATGTGACTCCTGTTTTAAATTTTAAAGTTTACCACATTTATGTGGAAAAAAAAAAGTCAAGTAATTTGATTTCATTAAATCATTTCTACTAATTTTAACTTTTTATTACTCTTTTTTGACTCATTGATTATCATTAGTTTTTGTCTTAGAATCAATTACTGTTTGTTTTGTATTTTTGTAATTAAATTATTACTTCATACGTATCTTACGGCAAAGCAGATTATTTCACATCACATCAGAGTTAACAAGACCAAGTTTATTTTAATTATTAAAATTAACAAATACATTATTTGAAAGATTTTCAAAAATTCAGGCTGATAGTGTTGCAGTTACTCATTTATTTTTTGTTAAAATTTAATACAAAAATAAATTGGTATTTAGCTTTAGATATGAAACCTTAAATCTAACCACATATGCAATATGTCGCTTCCTTTATCTACTGTCCATAAAAGACGTGTACCAGTGCTCATTCTAAGCCCCAGTTTTTAGTCGGCTACTCTCTCTCTCTCTCTCTCTCTCTCTCTCTCTCTCTCTCTCTCTTTTTTCCTTCTCTCTAGGATAGGTATTATTTCAAAGGTTTATCACTTCATCGGGACCCACTTGGTTTCTATTCTTATACCGTGACTATCGTCTTCTATCAAATATCTTCCATGATATGAGAATCCATAAAAGATTCCTGACTACAACATGAATGCTGCTTTTCATTTATCTCATTTTGCCCCTTCTAGCTCCTTGTGTTTAAAACTGAACCAACCACCTCTTGGATAATCTAGCTTGGTCAATTATACCACTCATTATTAAAGGCATCTCTAATCAGGTTCCATTCGATAGATAAACTAAAAAACATTAGACCTGTTATGTCACATGTTTCTCTAACTAATCAAAGCTCTCTCCTATATTACATTCTGATGTATAGGAATAACCAAATAACTAACTCTCTCCTTAACATCTCCTTCTCTACATAGATGGTACATAATGATCTATTCTAAACAGGCCTCTTCATGATTGATCTTACAAATGTTATCATGTCTTTTCTTTTCAGCTTTATGCGTATTGTTCATAAATTTCCTATTAGTCACATCATGAAATGTATGTCCTATTAATGTGTCTAAACATTTGTATTTGTCTTTATTCCAATCATGAACTTCCATTTTCAAACTCGATGCAGATAATTCTCCCTTCTAATAAAGAACTGTCATGGTGACTAGTGACTACCCTCTTTCTCAACTTTTCACGTGACATCAGCACGTGTAAACGCAAACATGTGGGGCAAATTCCTTTGTCCTCGGTGACTATTAGAATCTTCACGCTACACAGAACCAACCGTCATTATTACTCCCCCTTCATAATATAGGATCCATTGGCCATCAATCCTATAGTGTTACCCGTTGGTATGCCACTGCGATGCATGCACATGCACAGCTGGAAGGAAACTATGTCCATAATCAGGTCTCTTTATTTGCAGATTTGGGGTTTTCACAAAAATTTTGGCTGACTTATAAACAATATCACGTATGCATCTTCAGTCTCAAAATAAATATCCTCTGAGTAAAGCAGCTTGTAATCTTTCCTGTCAGAATGCTTTGCATATCTGCATTGTACTTCTTTTTAAATACCATATACATATTGACGATATCACTGTTTAGGTGTTGGGTACTCTAATTATCAATGTGAAGTTACCTCCTACCACTTCTTATTTGATGGAGAGCCAAGTGTATAAATTAAGGAAACTTGAGCTTAAAGTCTTGTTTTTTGTAGTCTGATTTCAAAAGAGAAGACACAGGTCATTTGTAAGCGACACAGAGTGAACTGGAGTTATGGTTGAAGTAACTATAAGTTCTAGTAACTTTGTGCAACCTAAAATCAAGTATATAAATACATCCATCAATCAGACAGTTAGAATTACACTGATATAATATACATGTTAAAGAAAATGGCAGATATAGCATTAAGTCATTACCGATGGGCCCCAAACAAGTATGACAAACAAAAGCTTAAAAAGGCCAAAAAAGTGATAACTTTGAATAAGGAAGGGTAGATTTTGGATAAATGAGAAAAGCGCTCTCATATAAAATGCATAATAAGACTGATATATCCCCCATGTATTTCGACAGATAAGATAATAAACATCCAACACCCCCCCCCAAAAAAAAATGGGGTTGTCCAATAGGCCAGATACAAAAATAGTAGTCAAACAGTGAGCTAAAACCATAAAATTCAGACTGGGGTCTCGTCTTATATGCCGAAATATATGGGAATTAGAAAACAGAATTATTACAGAGAATGTGTAAATAAACATTTAATTAGCAATGATATAAAGTATATCAAACTATATTGTGAGCTTTACCAAACAACTAATTGTCAAGAAAAATTAAATAGTATATTCTTACGAAGTCCAATGAAATGTAAGATATGTTCTAGAAAGAAATCTCACTGTGCAAATCTCAAGACAAAGGCAGTCAGATTCCAGTTTTCGTACTCACTTTATATATGCAAGACGCAGAGAGTGTTGTAAGCAAACTCAGATTTCAAGCCTTTGGAAATGAGAGTAGAAATTTTGAACATCTTTTTTTATCTTAATTGAGTCTGTCTACGTATGGTCTATAACTTGTATAATTTCCATTGTCCACAATCCAGTATGATTTATACAAAAGCTATTTGAGAGGTAAAAATGCATAAAATTTCAAAGTCATTACATTATAATGGAAGGGATAAAAAAATAAATGAATTTATAATTGTTTCAAAAAGTCTTTATCATTTTCTGGTTATGAATTTTAAATTGTGAGATGGTACAAAACTGTAAAATCCACTTACCAGCACACTATTAAATGCTTTTACTAAGATATTTTCTTCTTTCAACTTCTTATATATGTATTGGGCTGCATCAACCATTCCCTGTAATTAAATGAAAATATAAATAATAAATGTGCATTAAAACTATATAACTGATTCTCATCATGTTTTTCTGCTGAATCTGACAACCTTTATTTGCTCATTATATGCATATATATATATATATATATATATATATATATATATATATATATATATATATATATATCAGCCCTGACAACAAAACTTACCCACAATGCATAGCCCCTGGCAGTGAGCACTGGTTCCACATGGTACATTTTAATACACACTCACACAGCACACACCACTGATGATGGGAAGAATCCCGAAACATGTATGGACTATTGACATATAAGGATTAATAAACCTTACCACCAAAAACTTGACTCCCGAGTCTGTCTCACTCTCTAAAGTACACATTATATATATATATATATATATATATATATATATATATATATATATATATATATATATATAGTTGGACCTCCAATTTCATGGAAGGCACACAGAACCTTCACAAAAATTTTAATTTTTCAAATAACTCTTAGTGCAAAAATGGCGAGATCATGCTGGCTGCCAAGACAAAAATATACAGCATTTTACAACTAATTGCATAGATCCCACAACTCCTTACTATACTTGAACTTTTAATAAATATCTTTTATAAGTGAAACTAAGTATACATTTTAGGTAATATAATATAGTGATATACTGTGTAAATATATATATATATATATATATATGAGATGCAACTCAAAATTACCACTTTGAAGAGTGGGAGCAGACTGTATGCAGTTGGCCTTCTCCCATTAGGTGGAGCCAGCCACACCTTCTGTGTGTCAGTGGACATATTGTTGAGTTACACTTATTTTTGTAACTTTTTGTTTAGATGTTTCAGCGGTTTTTGAATTGGCTGATCTGATGGAACTAAGAACTTGTATCAAATTCTGCTACAAGATAAACAAGACAACTCGAGAAAATCACATGAAATCAAGGTAAACCTGTATACATATACAAATAGGAACTAATTGCTTGGCATCGATTTCACTCAGTAGCAAATGAGAAGCCTCAGATTGTGTAAATTAATAAAGAAATGAGCATTGTGCAGTGATTGAACCAGCATCCACCTTAGAAGCAACATTATATGCAGGCCCCGCGCTTACCGACTGAGCTAACAATGCTCTCATGGCAAAGCATTATTCATTTCCTTATTTGATGATATTTTATACAATCAATTTCATCCTTACACAAAATAGGAAGGCCGCTTCCAAGGTGGATGCGGATTCGATTCCAACACAATTCTCATTCCTTTATCTATTTACACAATCTAAGGCTGCACATTTGCTACTGAGCAAAATTTTTGCTAAGCAATTAGTTCTTAGTAAATTGTCTTTATAATTATAATATGTATATATATATATATATATATATATATATATATATATAGATAGATAGATAGATATAGATATATAGAGATATAGATATATATAGATAGATATGTGTGTGTGTGTGTGTATTTATAGATCATTGGATAGAGGAACTTGTTTAAAAATAAAGGTATCTAATTTTATCATGTCTTTGTGTAGGTGTGTGCATATATATATGTATTTATATATTGGAGAGAGAGAGAGAGAAAGGGGGAGAAGGGAAGGGAGAAAGAGGGAGGGAGTGAGGGCTAGGTAGCTTGAGATGTTTACAGATGTTTACAGCATGCCATACTTGTTTAAGAAAAAAACAGTAGCACAAACAACTCTAAAAAATCATCACCTATCAGCCTCCCAAGAGTTCATCTGGGGTAATGTGTCATTCCATTGTGAGCAGATACAACAACAGTAATAGCTCAGCTATCAACCTTTTGTGATGAGTGAGTTTCAATTCCAGAAAGACAAATAGGAGAGTGTGTTGCTTGCTGGCACCTCTTTTAATTTCTTCTGATGTTGGAAACACCACACATGTGTGCACACACACACACACACACACACATACAGATAAGTGCACTGAAGCACATAAAGATGCACACAGAATTATTATATCAATAAACAATGTTTCATTCATTCCACTGATACATCTTCACATTCACATACATTATATAAATAATTTACAGTTACATAATTACAAATTCACATTTATATCATAGGTATTCTGATGAAGGCTTTGTGTGTGTATATATATATATATATATCGGGAGACAGAGAGAGTGAGATGTACTGTAAAAAGTTGAAACAGAGCGGGAATGTGCTGTGTATATGGAGTTGTAAAATCAGTAAATGAGAAATTTCATTTCAAGTCCATCCTGCTGCATTGAGTCAGTGAACTGGATTGGTGATGGTAATGGTTGTCTTGAGAATTGGTTACTGGCTTGTGTGAGTAGGGGTCATCCAGAGGTCAGGTCTCCAAGAAACTGGTTGCCATGGGGACATTCCGGGGTGGGGAGATAAATTTAATAGAATAACTGAATTAAAAGAATTAAAAGAAAGAGAGTGATGATCAGGAATGCTGGTTTTAAAGGAGTGATGATCAGGAATGCTGATTTTAAAGAACCATTTGAGATAATATAGAGAACAGTTTTATCATTAGGAAATGCAACGGTGATTAATGGTTCTTACATTATTGTAAAAGATTGTTTTTATGCTCATTTGTTTATTCATTCTATTCTTTTGTTGTGACTATAATTTTCCATTTCTGGGTGTGAGGCTGGGTGGGGTTTCCTTGGGGTCTTTATGAAGAAATACTTTTGCTTTTTAGTGTATATCATAATCTTTTGACTTATGGGTGTGTGTTAGGACTTATGAGCAGTTTCGGTATCCTGCAGTGATGATGATAATCTTATAGGTTGGAGTTAAGTGTGAGATTGTTTGATTTAATAATTAGCACATTGGGGGAAGAGTTTGTAGAAGTAATATCCACGTGTTTTCATGATTCTCATGGATTTTTGTAATCTCTATCCTTTCGATAACCTTGAATTTAGTATCATTAAGAAAGTTATGATTTGGTAGGCAAAAGTGCTGCTCCATTGGGAGTAAATTGTTACAATTTGTGGATCTAATTCCATGTCAGAGTCTGATGTTGAAAGGCCACTCAGATTTCCCTATGCATTGTTCTTTGCATTGTGCGCATTCGAGGGGGTAGATAATGTTACTACTTTTGCAGTTGGAGCTGTAGTAAATTGAAGGTATTTTTGTGGTAAAACTGATTGAAGGCTTACTGTGATCGAGGTGATTACAACATATACATTTTTTGCTATGGCATGACTAGCAGAATTCATTAGTAAAGAGTATTCCATAAGACACTTTGTTATCTATTATGGTATCAGACCTAATTATATCATTAGTATTGTGGGGGCATACAGGAAGAAAGGGTGCCTGGTTCCATAGAGATTTCTCTACATTCAGGTTTTTATGTTAGGATACCCCATCTGTTTTCTATAATTTTTGATAGTGGGGAAAGTGTGTCATGAAAAGTAGTATGCAGTTTGATCTGTTTTTGTGAATTAATTTTAGGGTATTTTCTTGGAACTGAGATTGCTCTTCTAATTTGATTATTAATAAGGTTGTCAGAGTATCCACATAGTGAGATGTGTTGTGTAAGTTGGTCATTGTATTCATTGAGATCACTAACTTATGAGCAAATCCCTCTATTTCTGAGCGCCTGTGAGTATGACAGATTATTTCTAAGGTGTAAGGGGTGAGCTGATTTGGCATGTAGATAATTATGTATGTCAATGGGTTAAATATATAATGTGGTTTGGAGGAGTCTATTTATATCTATGTAAATAAAGGTATCTAAGAATGTGATGGAATCAAATGATTTTACGTAATCAAACTTAATGTTCAGAATTAATGTGTTTGAAGACATTGTCAAGTTTTGCTTCTCTGCCAGTGTATATAGAGAAAATGTCATCCATGTATCTGATGTAGAAAAGGCAATTATTCTTATGGGGTAGATGTGAGTTTCTTCAAACTTACCCATAGACATAATCACGGATGATAGAGCTGCGACTGTGCCCATAGCACAGCCTTTGATTTGGAGGAAGTGTTTATTATTGAAGCTTAAGCTATCAAAAGTAAGTATGTGGTGCATAATGGTAGTATTTCTGTACTCGGTTCTTTGATAGGTCAATTGTCTAAGCTCTCTTTAAGGGCTAAAAATCCTTCATTACGCTGAATGTTAGAGTATAACGATTTGACATCCGTAATTACTAAAATAGCATTTTCAGGTGTTATTCAATTGATAATGATTCTATTTAAAAGGACTGTAGTATCACGTATGTAGTATTGTACTTACATAGCTATACATACATACATACATACATACATACATACATACATACATACATACATACATACATACACAATGCTTTGTAAGTGGACTCATTAATCATAAATCACTGATACAGAGAGAGTTTCTATTTTTGAAACAAAGACAACCAAGGTACTTAGAGATAGTAAGCCCTCAACACTAGGTAGTGGCAAACCTCTGCAATAAGGTGCCTTAGAATAACATTCATATATTTTTTAAGATTTAAAAAAAAATTAAGAAACAAAATTTCTGAGGGAATTCATAAGTGTTTAGCGGTGAAAATTAAGTCTTTTACCAGAAGAATAGTAGTAGGGCCACTTAGCCTAATAAATGTGTATTTTATGATATAAGTATAAAGTGAGGTTGACTCATAACCAAAGGCATTCCCAGAAATTTGGATATTGATATTGAATTTTCAATACGTGCAAGTCCTTGAAAATTCAAAACATAAATTTATAAGTTCCTTTACTATAAAAAGTTTTGGGGAATTGCCATTTGGAAAACACATTCAAGTCATTAAAAATTCCAGATGGACGCCATAAGTGGGATAGAAATTTTAATTGTGATAAAAATGTGTAAACAAGTCTGATATAGTTGATCTCTGTGTCAAATCATATTTTTCATGATGCAGAATTTGAATTCGGAACTTTGGGATGGCCCAGAAGTTTTGATACGCTCTTTACTGAAAACTGATACATAGACAGATAGTACCTGCCCCGCTCTCTGTGCAAAATCCAGATTATAGAAAACTGGAAATTAAGGCTTTGACAAAAAAATAGTACCTACCACTTTATTAACCATTTGTACGACAGCAACCTGCCCCCTTGATCCCCCTCTCCCTATGCCATGTCCGGACACATAGATTATCGGGCAGTGTTCACTAAAAAGTCCAAATTTTCAAAAAGACGAACGTGAATTCTGTTCAAAAACTAAGGGATCAATTTAGGATAAACTTACATTGCAGATTGAACCTCCCTCTAAAAACTTGGGGGGTTAGTAAAAAACGAAAATACATTCTCCTTTCACCCCCAAGAGGGGTATGAGCGCAAATTTCAAGCCTCTACAATGAACGTTGTGGTCTGTGCCAAGAGCTTATACTTAGTGTCTCAGGAATATAAGAATCACATAACAGCATCATTGAAACTCATTGTCTCTAGCCCGATGGCGATTAAAAAATACTACAAAATTGCAATATGCTCTAGACATAGCCCATAAGAATAGACAAAGTACTAAAAAGATAGCTTAAAATCATAATTTGTTATTTCAAGTGCATATGAAAAAAAAACTTGGCTCAGCTCTCTGAATAAAGTATGGCACATTTTTTTCTTCTATGAAACTCATCACTAAAATTTAGTATAAATTTATTTTGATACCAATTTCCTGATTTTGCTACCTTCTTTTCTGTTTTTCTCAAGCTACTTTTCCACCTCCTTTCTCGACTTATAGGTTTCCCCCACAATCCAAAAGTAGAGTGTTCCTATAGAAACCTTTCATAAACTAAATTGGCATAAAGCCAAGCAATTACTATTAATTTTATATAGGGAATGTCCTTGAGCATTTGCAAACCCAAAAATTGTTAATGATGGTTTGTTAGGCTGAGTTGTAGAAAGTTGAAGTGATGGCACGTACAGTAGACTAGGATGTTTGAGAGAGAGGAAGATGGTGTGAAACAAACTCAATTACTTTTTGCCTTTTTTTGTCAAAGTGAAATAGTAGCTTAGGTGAACATTTGAAAAGCCAGATATACCTGTATTTTCAACATTGTACAGCAAAACTTTTACTTCAATAGATTCATATCTAACATAACAGAATGATGTTGGGGAAGAGGCACAGAATTCATTAGTTGTTTTATAGCCAGATTTAATTATCACTGAGCAGAAATAGACTGATTCCCAGACCAGGATCCCAGCTGAGCCAAAGACACTTGACCCCGGCAGCTCTTTGTAAGGACTAGTGTCTGTTATCATCATCTGAACATATATTTTTATGTTCTCAAATTACCAAGGACCTGTATGAAGTAGAGATTTTCTTTCATGAGAAAGTAAAGAATATGGATACTAGCCGGAAGAGCATATCACACAAACCTAGCTAGCCAATAGGAACACAGTTTTTTTCTTGGGTAATTTTAAAAATAACTTTTTAAAATCAGTTGTGGTTTCACCTCTGAGTGAGTATGACCTTGGCTTGCTCACAGCCTTCTTTCCTCAATGGGGCTGGAGCAGGACATGTGTATATGAAATGTTTGCTTCTCCCTTTTCCTCCATATGTCCGTAGGGTCAAGTTGCCATGATTAATAATCATAGAATATAACTCTAAGCCTTTTTTTCTCTCTCTCTCTTGCACCCAGTTTTCTGTTGCCCAAAAATGTGACGGCCACTATATTCAACCACCATGTTTTTTTTTATGATTTTAATGTTCCATTTGCTGTCCTTGTGCATTTTTTTGATTCATTTTTGTGAGGCACTTGGCATTGCAGTTTCCTTTTTGGTGTGCGCTCTGTTTATAGAAATGGGAAATATGGAGAAGACTTGGATTTGTTTGGATTTTGGAAGTTTACAGAAATAGAAGTTTAGATTTATTACACAGAAAAATTGATTTGGAGTGTGGAATTAGAATATGATGGATTGATGAAGGTTAAAAGGGGAGGATATAAAATAGGAAAAAATTTTTTAAAAAACAAGTTTCATTGAAAAGAAAAAGAATGTAAAATGAAAAAAGAAAGGAAAATGAAAAGAGAGGAAATTGGTGCTGGAGAAAACTGTGGGACTCAGGTGTGCTAACTTTCCTTCTTTTCCTATTTTCTGAAAGGTAATTTTCTTTCCTGACACAATGGAAGGTTGAGGCTTATTTACTGAGTGACCAACATCTTTTGGCAGCATGCTATGTTGAGGATGATCAATTAGAAAATGGGAAAATGGGGAGTGCAGTAATTAAGTTACTGTTTTCACCTTCTGATGGCCAGTGATTGAAAAAAGTTTGAACTTTCAAAACACAAACTAAGGGATCAATTTAGCAGGAAATTACATTGCTAGCTGAACCCCGCACTGCAAACCTATTTAGAAGGGGAATTTTTTTTAAAAACTTTTTTTCTAGACATAAGTAAGAGTAAATGTCTAAACTTTCAGCCCTCTAGCTCCATTGGTGCGGCCTCTACACATGATACATACATAGCCAGCCAGAGCATACAAACTGAAGATACCTATATTGACAGTTTTGGTTCATGGTTCCAAATAGATAATGTCCGTTGTACACCAGATCTGATGAGTAAGTAATAAATATCAAAACAAAAGAGGTGATAAACATAGAATCAACTCACATGGCAACAAAGTGAATTTACAAATCTTTGTCAAATATTGTGGGACCAACTCACCTGACAACAAAGTGAATTTACTAATCTTTGTCAAATATTGTGGGACCAATCCATCCAAGAGGTGGTAAATCGATCCCACCGCTAAAAGCTTAGAGGGGAGATTTTAGAAAAACAATCTTCCCATAAATATGCAGTCTTTTGATATGTTCATAACTGCATGTTTCAAATAACCTCAGTGAATTTCGGCTCATTAGATGATAGCTTAATGAGTTATATATAACACTGTCAATTTTCTTGGTACTGTTTCAAACTAGGTTAGTGTATTCCCTTATTTTGATTTTATAAGGCGTGTAATACTTAATAGCTTATTGAATGATGTATAACACTATCAGCTGATGTTGTTTCAAACCAGGTTTGTTCATTGACCTGTTTTGCAAAAATCACAAATACATAATGTAATGATAAGCACAATTTTATAATGCAGGGCTCAAGAAAGTAGAAAGTCGTGGATGCCATGCGGACAAAGATGTAAGGGGAGATAGGGAGGAAGGAGAAGAAAAGAAAGGGAAAAATGGAAAAATTTAGGTAACTAGAAAAAAAATGACTTGATATCAGAGTCGTACAAACATTTTCTAAAATAAAAACCAATATTTTTATCAGCTAAATTGGGAAAGAACAGACCTTAGCACAGGTTCTCAGCAAGTAATAATAAAACATTGAATAAAATCTGATAATAGATTACTAGCTAAACATGTGGAAATTCCATGGGTAATGGCAACTAAGATTAACCATTATTTCATGTCTCTGCTCATCTCTTGCTCTCTGCATATATCTCGTCATTTTCTCTCTTATTTCCTCTAGTTTTCATTATCAATCTATGTTTTTATTTAAATGTTATACAAATATTGGATTAGTTTAATATGCAAGAAGCTTCCTAACCTCTCAGTAAACTACCTAACTTTCTCTCCTCAATTCTCTCTTCCTACCATCTTATCGAACTGTCCAACTTTAGCTTCTGTCCCCTCTCTTCCTGCCATCTTATTTTACTACTTATGCTGTTATTGAAAGCACATTTGACCAAGTGGAATGATATTATACATTATACCTCTATTTACATTACATCTACAAAAAATGCAATTACATCACTAAATCTTTCACTTTTATCAATAGTTTCTATGATGAATGTTCCCTATAATAATTCATGGCCTTTACAGGACCAAGGAGTCTGTGAGCAACTAGAAAGTGTGCTGGAAATATTTTACTTTTGAGACAATCATTGATTTTTTTTTGTCTAAAAGTTGAAGAAAGAAAGATTAGCTACTTCTAACAAAATGAATAAGAAAGATGATTTATTCAATGCGTTATCATTTATTCATTATTATTTAATGTTGTGCACAGCATTAAAATTTTACTGCCTGACCTAAATCCTCCTGGTGCACAGCGGTCCAGTATAAGTTAAATACTGGTCGCAAAATTTTTCTTTTCTTTTTCTTGATTCTACCAACGAAGTTGAAAGAGGTATTCCCTTGTTCTGTCTGTCTTCCTGTTCACACAATATCTCCAAAAGTTCTCCATGATTTTCAATGACATCATGAGGAAAGATGGGTCATAGACTTAGGAATAATTGATTAAATTTTAGGGCAGATCCCCAAAATTTTACGGTTACTTCCCCTGTATCATAGCTAGATATGAACAGTTTTTAGTTGGTGCAAAATGTAGGCAGGGGTATGCGCAATCTGAATGCTTTCTAGTTTTGCAATCAAACATGCAATGCTTCTTTTTATGTCTTTTCCAAGAAATATGTTTTATAACCACACATATTTTGTAGAGATTACATAAAGGGATGATTGACTTGAAGAATATTTCTGAATTTTTCCAACAGATTATTTTTCATAAATAAATACATTCATAAATGGAGAAGTGCTGAAAATCTTATCCAAATCCAATAATAAATTGATGAAAACAAAACCTCTGATTCTAAACATTTGAAACAAACAATGTTCATGTCAGAATTTTCTCCAATCAACCTTCTTATGAATATGACAAAATTTTTTCACAATAAAATTAACTATAATACTGGTTTGGGACATGTTTTGTCACCAATTTTTTTTGTCAAAAGTGCATGGAGATACCTGTCATTATTTCAATTACATATATATATATATATATATATATATACATGAACTGTAGAGAGTGAGACAGACTCGGGAGTAAAGTGTTTTGGAGTTCGGTTTATTCATCCATAAATGTTTTTTGTTAATGGTCTAGACAAGTTTCGGGAGGTATTCCTATCTTTAGTAGTGTGTGCTGTGTGTGTATGTGCTTTTAGAGGTTATAGTTTTGATGTGGAACCTGAGTCCACCATCAGGAGCTTCGCTTTGTGAGTAAAAAAATGTATCCAGGCTGCTGGGGCATCCTGTCGTGTGAGAGAAAGCCCAGCCAGTTATGAAGTTATATATATATATATATATATATATATATATATATATATATATATATATATATATATATATATATATATAAAGTTCTCAGGTTGATATGCTCTTACTTTTAAAAAAGTGTAGTTAAACAAACTAAAAGATTCCTAATTGTTAGATTAATGAAATGTCAAGTAAAAAACAGGAAGATGCTAAGAGAGAATGAGCAAATCATTTTTGTTGTGGAACTCCAGTGCAAGTCTGGAGTTGACTTTGTTTTTCTATCATAGCAAGAAGAACAATCCTCACCAAATTTGGAGGAGTAAAGATCAACAGCCCCCGACCACAACTGAAATCCCGACCAACTAATTGGTTGTCAGGTTTCTTACCAACTGAGCTAAATTGACAAATCTTACATATCTACTAAAGTTTGTGTTCAAAATATGTATTCTTATAAATGAATACATTTATAAAATCAACATTTCCCTAGCGTGATTAGAAATCACAACATATTGATTGGTAGGCTGGTATCTTACTGACTGAATAAAACTGGCAAGTCTTACATATCTACAAAATTTATCTCACAGATACATAAGGGATTATTTCATTCTAATAAATAAATACATTTATACAAAAAAAAATTTTTTATGATTTTTTTTATTTATTATATATACTACACAAAAGTTGCAATAATTATCTTCAGTCAGAATAGAAGAAGGACTTTGATTCTGCAGTTGCTAGGCTTGTTACATTTTAGTAGTTTAGTAGTTAAGACTAGTATATTTGATATGTTTTTGCAAAATCAGAATTTTCCAAATCTTTTCCAAAATGCTTGAAGTAAACTCTAAAAACCTTTAACAGCAAAAGTATGATGATATGAACACATGAATTACGTACAAAAAATCAGAATTTATAAAACAAAATAGGAGATTCATAACTAACTCTTCTCAATCTAATTTGAATGCTGATTTTGTTGTCTTGACGAATATGACATCTCCTCTGAATTAATATCCAATTGACTATGTTGGTGACAATTATGATCACCTTACTTAAATAATCGAGTCCTCCATTTTCTTGGTGAAAAAAGAAGAGGAATAGAACGGAGCGGAGGGGAGAAAGAAAGATAAACGGTGAAAATAGTGAGACAAGCCTAATGATATTTCACAACAAACACTACTGTCTCCATCTGTGATATGAACACAAAAGAAGAAAGAAGTAAAGAGTGAATTATTGAACAGCTCTTCTTTTCTACTTCTGTCTTCCATACTCCCCTCTTAACATGACAATTCAATTTGCTTCCTTTTTTTTATCTTTCTCTCTATATATATCTTTCTACCCTCATTAAAATACCTTCCTTTTTTACCCACTCTCTCTGTCCTTGTTAGTGCTACATTTTTAATTCTAAACATTGCTCAGTAAAGGATTAAGTTTGCTTTTTTAAGATTCAAAAACGCTTAATGAATGACAAAACAAAATGATTCATTTGTTGTTGATTCAAAGTGAATTTTATGACTTTTTCTGGCTTTTACTTATGAATTTGTGCTTATTGATCTCAAATCATTTAGATTTCAAATTGTAAAATGATTAACCTTATTAGGAGGCAGAAGAATGAAGTAGTTTTTGGCCAGCTGCTTGTGTGAATTGATTTACAAAGTGAACATTTTCAAAGAGAGAGGGAGAGAGAGAGACATGATCTTATTGTACATAGAAGAGAAAGAGAGGATTTATTTATTTATTTTTCAATCAATTGTCTCATGAATACAGGCATCCTGCTGTATACAATTACTAGCTGAAAACCGCTGGGTTTTCGCTAGTAATAATCAATGCAAAAGAATATTGAAAGAATTTCATTTATGTTGGTACAAGTTAAGAATTGTGTTCCCTCCTATAGCACTAGTAGAATTGCTCTACTTTCACAGCTTATGCTCCAATAGTGATGATATTTCTGTTGTTGCACTACATTAGGGTTAGAGGTTGGGGTATGGAAAGATATTCAAGATAGTCACTGGAGTATGGATTGTTAAAATAAAGCAATACTACAAGCTGCACTCCTTTTTCGGGGATCACACTACATAGCTTGTACCATTACATTTTCTCTATGCTGAAACTTATTTTGGCCATGACCTACAGGGACTAAGGAGGGGGTGTTCATCATTAATTTGATTGATATAGTTGATAACTTCCAACTTGAAATTGCATGTACAGACACCTACAACAAACGTTGAGTGCAGCAGGTTTCCCAAGTTGCCAGGGCCATTCTTGAGGCAATGCAAACAGCAAATGTACAGGGCTGCAAGATTTTAGGGCCCCACAATTGTGTCTTTAAAATATTTCAAAATTCTTATTTTTTGTAGGTAAAAAAGTAAAATATCTGAACTAAACTAGTTCAAGAATTCATTATCTTACATAGAGATAGACTATTAATCCATAAAGACCGTAGTGTTAAATCAAACATCATAATTCTATGTTCATTTTTGTTTTGATTCATCTGGAAATAATTGCTGAATACAAAAACTGAAGGCCCTCAAGAAATGTAATGCACTGGGCACATTCAATGGTAAATCCAGCTCTGTCAGTAGCACAGAAGTATTAAAACTGGAAGGGCCAATGAGATTATCAGCCTACTGTAGTGGTTCTCAAACTTTATTGTATAATGGCACACTAAAAAATATGTTTGACTTATCCGGCACACAAATGGTAAAAATGAAACGAATCACACAAAACCACTCAAGTAGTCAATAGAACTTTTATATCAGCAAACTGATATACTTGCTCATCACCGTTTTTTCCTTCCACCTGTTGTTAAAAAAGTTGAGATCTTACAAAATCTAGAGATAAAACCACTAGATTAGTAACTCTATTATGGAAGCGGGGCAGGCACAATACTCAAACCTTGAAATACATGTTTGCATATTTAGAAAAAAATGGGTTTCCCAGTAAGATGGCAAAGGTTTGCATAATTGCAGGCATTGTGGAAGGAGATAGAAAAGGCCTTTGTCCAGCAGTGGACTTATAATAGCTAATGATGATTAACTATTTTGCTCTCCAATATTAAGGTTAAAAACCAAGTACACATGCAACTAAACTGTTGTGTACTCGAGCGTGAAGCGACAAATGAAAAAGAAATTCAACAAAATAGAAAAGGGAGAAATAATCAAATTTGAAATAAATTAAAAGTATTTTTTGGTTGAGTTAAATCTAAATCTAAAAAATGTCTGAAAGTCAATGCTGAGTTTTACATTATAAACACACAAATTTTCTATCAGCTAAACTTTTTTTCAGTATGCTTTATGCTTGGTTAGGAAGTTTCAGAAATTTCCAAGTAAAAAATTTGAGCTTATATAAAATTTTCCTGTGAAAAATTAGTACTCATCAGAAATTTTCCATCTGCCGAACTTTTTTTCCACATGCTTCATGTTTGATCAGGAAGCTTTGAAAATTTTCCAGTGAAAAATTTGCGCTCACCGGAAATTTTCTATCTACTAAATTTTTTTCCCCTCTCTTCCTGCTTGATCAGGAAACTTCAGAAATTTTCAAGTGGAAAATTTGCACTCATCAGAAACTTTGAACTTTTTTAAGCCCTGTTATAAAGCATTACTCAGTATAATATTGAGGAAGAAATACCATCAAATCAGAATTACTAATCCATGACTCATCGCTCCACTAACAGTTATCATAAGTGTATAAATAAAAACTTACGTAATATTAAGTAGGAAAATTGCAAAATCTGATACATTGTTCCAGATGTAATTTGAAAAGAGTTCAGCCCTAACTCAATAAAACTTTAATGACATCATGTTTGTTTGAATGATCATTGTCTTCAATCAATATATATGTATCATGCTATTTACTTATATGTATATTGATGAATAATCTTTTTGTAGATAACATTTTCATTAGTTTCCTCTCTCCTTCTTCCTTATCATATTATCCGTGTATTCATCTTGTTCAAACCATATATTGTATGTAACAGATATGGCTCTTATTATATATTCTAAAATCAAAATAGCTTTTTAAGTCAACTTGAGTGTGACAAACACAGTTCCAACTGATGATGATGATGATGGTGGTGGTGGTGGTGGTGGTGGCGGCAGCCGCTGTTGTCTGGCAACAATAGGCTTGGCTGATACTGATAGTATGACAGAGAGAGAGAGCTCTTATTATATACATGATTTTGTGAGCAATGGAATTTCAGATTGAATAAGTTTCAAGATTAGGTGACAATTCATAAGCAGGAAATGGGTGAAAAGTCTTGGACTCGGATCTAACATGCATACAATATGATGATTTCTATCTCCTTATTAAATGGAAGAACTGAAAGTGAAGAATATGTTCAGACCACTGCAGCAGAGATTACAATGTCTCACTTTTTGAATACAGAAGTTTATTTCATTAATGAAATATAGTGACTCAACCTTCAGTTTTTACTAAGAAAATCAGATAAGTTTCAAGATGAATTTTCAAGAAGCAACTACAATAATGATTTTATATACTATATCCAACATGACATTTCTGACAAGATGTTTCTTCAATCTACTAAATATTCATTATCTACCATTCTGTTCAAGTAACTGAACAAGAAGAGGTTATGTTTGGTTTTTAACTAGATAAACTTGGGATATTTTAATAGATTTTATTTTACCTCAAAGCAATGAACAAAATTAATGTAAATTGTGTTACCTCATGGCCAAGCCAGTTTTCTATTGGAGGGTCCAATGGGAGCATAGTTGATTCAGCTTTCAGATCAGTTAAGACATCCTGGATGAAAATAAATAGAACAAAAAATACGTATGAATTTAGGGAATAATGAAAACTGCAAAAAATATCACAAAAGTATGACAGGCCTATAGTGTTGTCTGATTTGTAAGAAGTTTTGTGGAAAGTTTAAGCATATTGGAAGAAAGAAATGATAGAATTTGGGGGCAAATCCAGGAATTCGTTTTTGATTGAAAGATATTTATGCATATTTTTTTTTTTTCTCCTTCATTTTGGTATCAATGAATGTCTGTCTATACAATATCTCTGTAAGCCCGGAATGAACTTAAATGGAAGAAAAGTGAACCACAGGATTAAATTTTTAGATGGATCTAGGAATTTGTTAATGTAGTGTGTACTGCTGTATGAAAACATCTATAAATCATTAAGTATGTCTGTAATAAGGCCTGTGTACTCCACCAGGCCATAGAGAAAATTGGCAACATATTTTTTTTAAAAGTACTTATATTGAGGATTCATAAAAAACTTACTTCTTACTTCTGATATATAGTTCCCATGAGACCCCAATAGATCTAAATTCCAGCTTGCACTAACTTCCTTTTGGTATTGATCAAAAAAGATAAATATGCTAAATCTGACACATAAGCAGTACTTTCACAAGAATCAGACATAAATATCAATAGACTGAATTTCCTCCCTTCTAGATGTTTCCTTCTCAGATGCTATCTTCATCAACTCAGTACAAATTTTTTTTTAATCAACAAGAGAATATTACTCTTGTGGATTTTCGTTTACCCTTAACAAGAAGATATGTCTTCCATTCCTTCTGGCAGGGCAATAAACTGACAGAATTCACTTGTGTAAAGAGGTAAGGTGTTTTGGAGAAAAAGCCAAAGCCTGGGTTATCTATATCCGTATTAGGGCAAGGCAGCATATCAATTCTAAACGATATACTGGTAGATTTTCGAGTATGTTATAAGATTGAACAATACCGTCTATACTGATATGGTCACAACAATGCCAATTTAGCTATTTTGGTGCTAGATCTAGCTCTTTTTTTTCTCGGGCTCACCTGTTCCCCTCTGAAACTGTCCACTGAGCTGACCCTAATTTTCCTCCGCATGTGCATGCCAAACCCACCCTCCTCTCCTTCACAGTTCCTTCAACTGTCTACCTCACCAGAAAACTATGTTTTGTTCTATCAAAATTTTTAGTTTTAGTTTCTTTTAGTCAGAGTATACTGTGTTCTTGTTATAGTTTATGAAGCAGTATTCTCAGAGATATGCCCTGAGATATTCTCAGAGATTCTCATTTATTTCATTCATTAAAATTCTGATTTCAGTTTGTTTTGATAGAAGTTCCGTGAAATCTCATGTGGCTTTGAAAAATACCTGGACGTATATTATATAACAGAATTCAGCAGGACAATACCGGGATATGAATTTTTGTTTGTATCGCCCAGTTCTAACCCACACTCAGTTAACTTCATTTCTCTTCCACAAAGAACAAGACAGTATTAAATGACTCTCTGAAAACGGAGACTTCTGTTTTCTTGAGTAGTGCTAAATTTCATTAATACGAAAATTTTATTATGTACATACTTCATAACAAAAATTAAAAGTTCTGGTTTATCAATCTTTTAAAATGAAATTAAAAAGATTAATTATCTTTTTTAGAGATAATAAGCTGATTTAATATCACTTCAAAAAATTGATAAACTGAAATCAAACCAAAACTTTTAATCCTTGCTTTGAAGAACATAATAAAAAGATTTGATGTGTATAAAAATAAAAATTAATTTTTTGTGTTTGTTTTTTGTTCCTGTGGGGCAGTAAGTTGATTTTTACATGTTTTAAGTAGTTTCAGCATAAAATCCAATAAATGAAAAAAAGATTATATTGTTTCATCAAATGTTTAAAAAAAGACAATTAAAAATAAACATTTTTTTAAATTCAAAATCCCTCCAGAAATCTTTTCAGTTGGCATAAAGAAATAAAAGGAAAGGATGATATCTTTTCCAACTTATTTTTTTACTATATAAAATTTTATTACTAATTCTATTCTATGATATATAGTTCATAATAAAACCTTATTCATTCAAATTTACGAAAAATACTAAATTGAATTACTTAATTTGTGAAAAATTCAGTTGAAATATTTGTACTACAATGTTGACATTCTCAACTGATACCTCTTGACCAAACGCAATTGTAATTTGCAGCAGTCCATACTATACTGCTTGCTTTTTGACTGTTGTCTTTTTGTCCTGGATTCGCCAACACCATGACACTTTGTGAGATAAATATAAAATTGAAAAAAAAATAAAATAAAAGCCAGTCATTAGTATGGAAAAGAATGAAAGAGAAATCATACCTGTAAGGATAAGGTTCCTCTAATACAAATCACAACTTTCTTTTCTTGATGGTCAACAGCAACATAAAACGGTGTCTTCCCAACCTGATGAATAAATCGTCATCCACTAATTAATTTTCTGTCCACTGCCATGCATATAATGAAGCAAAACTAATTTCATGTGGTGAATAAAAAAGCCCCATATTCAGGATAAACAAGTCAAGAGACAATAGTATTAAATGTCCATACTTCAAACCAAAATTAATTATCTGGAAAAATCTTTCATCTAAAATTATCTAAAAAGTACCAGCACAAGATTTGAGCATTGTTGGTCCAAAATGACCATAGCTCCCCTTTTTGGAAAAACAAAGAAAACATTTTTAGATGGTGCCTAGTGGTGTACCCTTGCAAATTTGCAAGGTTGTAGCCTCAAAAATGTGTCTAGGAGTCCCCGGAGAGACACACATGCACATAGACACATAGATGAATATAAACACTCAAAGGGTGGATCTGTAGCCCACTTGGCCGGTTGATCAGGCCATTTGTGGAGCTTCAGTAAAATATCCTTGGAAACATCCTCAGACAGTCAAACAAAAACAATGACCTCCAAAAATCAGAGAGAAAATATATCCAGATGGAAGATTTCAAATTTTTTCTTGGAATAAAAACTTAGTGCATCAAAACAAAGCTTGAAAAAGTAGCACGGAAATTTGGAAAAAAGAAGGTTGAACAGCTGTGTTTCATCTGAGCATCCCAACCTAACAACAAACTAACCTATCTCTATTAAGTCAGTCCTCATCATGGCTTACTGTTTTAATAATTCTTTTAAATCATATCTAGAGAGGAAGCAACTGATTGCGACCACTTTGGGATGTTCTTTAGGATGTTCTTTAGGATAACAATAACTGGCTGATAACATTAAGCAAAGGATATGGAAATTAAAACGATTTACATCCATTGTTATAAAATCCACATTCACAGTTATGAATTCATTGTTATGTTATTAAATGCATCAGAATAAGCAAATTCACATGATGGAAAAATTGATATGGAATTTCTTTTTTTTAATTTTCAATTCTATCTTAAATAAAGTGTTTTGAACTGACTGGTTTTAATAATAATAACCATCATATAACATTATTTGTGATTATAATAAACGGTTTCTTTGGTATCATTTTTTCCCCAAGTAGGTTAGGCTATTCCATTTCAATTTTACTTGCAAGAATAAGGTGTATAGCCTACTCACAAGCAGTAAAGCAGAATAAACAATCAGGCCATGAGGAGGCAGAGGGAACAGAAACACTGTTATTTATTTAGCTATATAAATGTAGGAAAGGGAGATACCTTTATGCACAGAGGAAGCGAAAACAAAATAAAAACCAATGTAATGTATACAATGAGCAAAACACACTAAAAAAAAAGTGCACAGGAAACTCCTGATTAACATGATTCCAATTAGAGCATTTCTGATTAGCGCTCTATTGATTTTTCAACAAAAATATTGAATAGCGTATTCAAAAGTTTGCACAGTAATTAAAGACTAATTCAGAATTATTTTGTTTTTTTCAGATAAAATAATTTTTCTATTGTACTTCAGAAACCTCCAATGCATGTGTGCACTTTTGTCAACATCGACAGGTGAACCAAACCCAATTTTTTAAAATCTACTAAAAATCAACTAATAATCAAATTTCAATAAAAATTTTCAGTATTTATTCATTTATGGATGAATTTATTTATGAAAAAGGTATTTTGTAAGATATATTTGTGGAAATATATTTTTTTAATAAATCAACCCCCATCCTTCATCTTATTTTATAAAATCTCGATGAAATATCTTTTGGACACTAAAAGATAAGTCCTCACAGAGATAGAGTCAGATGAAATTCTATCCAAAACTTCAACAAGAGGTGTAGGAAATATGCCCTGAATCGGGAAATACATAAGGCAACTAAACTAGAATACTGTTTGGTTCAAAAAAGTCTCTAGTAACATTTTTATAAATTAGTTACATTGTATCATCTTTTGCTATCATGTATAAAATGTATTGGTTTTTGTGAAATTTGAAGTTCAGAATAAATTTTTCATAGCTTATTAAAAAAAAAGATAAACTACATAAATCGCAAACTACAATGCAAAAGAAAAATTGCTATAAAAATAAATGTAAAAGTAAAACTATTCATAATCAAATCAACACTAATAGCCAGAGACCTAAAATCAAGTACATGATCTATCGTAGCAATAGTGAAATATCACAGAAGTGTTACACAAATTGGCTGAAGTTATTGAACTGTTCCCATCCTAGAGTGAAAGTAATGATATAGAAAATTAAATTAGGAGATTTAAATGTAAGAATTTTAGAATGCAAGATAAAATATAGAAGAAGCTATTAATCATAATCACCCATAATGTTATCAAATGGTTATTGATATCAAAATCAGTCAATCCCAAACTCTTTATAAAATATTTATATTAATCATTGATTTTTCAATGGTCTAATGAGACTAGCTTGCTAACTATCCCTCTACACCAGGAACCCTAGCAAAGGATTTTATACGCAGCACAAAGAATCAATAACCAAAATGTATTATTCAACCTTTTTTTTTTAGAATTAGGACAACTAGCTCTGTACAGATAAACGCAGTAAGATTTTATTACATAGATATATAGATAAATAAATCAAAATCAGACCATTATTATCAGGATGAGTGTGAACACTATCATTATTCAAATGCTAATCACCCAGACTTTTTTGCATTTCTCAAGTTAGCACATTTTAGGGGTACTTTAATTCAAAAACTTTGGCTATAATGCACTATTTCAGCAACTTGACAGGTCATATAAAGATAAACAAAATCAGACCTTTAGCAATGCAGATAGATGTAACTTGTAAAAAACGTGCCTTGGGTCTCATTAATACACAGAAAATTTCATGAGGATATGTTGTGTAGTTCCTGATTACACTGTCACATATAGATTTAGTCATCATGATTCAATGAGAAAAATACATTTTTTTTTCAAGAAAAAGATTTCATCAAAATAAAAATTTGACCTTGTTTAACATACTACAAATACAGTTTCTTTCTTTCTCTCTGGCTATCCTTCTCTCACTAATCTATTTACCTTAAATGACAGAGATTAAATTAGGAAACTGAAACACAACTGAGAATTTTGCCGGAGGCTAAACATTTTTCCTGGAATTGACGAAATAAGACAAAATGTTCTGGAAATTACCTGCTTTTACTATAATTTCCCAGAAAAAAAAGCCTAAACTTCAAAGAAAACATAAACTGCCACTTACATAGGTGAATTGAAGAGATAAGAGGACAGTCAGCACAAATTCTCCTAATCATCAACATGTGTACATGACCAAACCACTTAATGGATCAATTCTCAAGTTAAGTACCTTAATTACAGACTTTTTAATTTACACATTGAAAAGACTTTACATTCACTACAATAAACAAAAAATGATTTCTCTTATTCGTTTAAAATTAATGCACATTAATAAATAGTGTAGCATTTTTACAAGAAAAAACTTGGTCCTTTATTCATGTGTGATCTGTTTCTCTCTAACTTACAAGTCCTTTCTTTTTTTCCTTACTTAGCTGAATGATAACAGCCACAATCCCTTCAAAGAAGTAGTAAGCATGTACCCGAAACTTCTGTGGTAACCCTCACAAACTATTTAAGAAAACTTATCTTAATGGAGTCAATAAAACATACTAACCCCCATACAGTCGGATACTAGGTAAATTGTAGTAGGGCGGCAAATTTCCATGGGGTTTTATTTCATTTTGAACATCGGTATTTTGAGAAAAAAATTTAAAAGCGTTTAGGTGTAGAGGTGGAGGTGGGTTTAATTTACAACGTAAGTGTAATGCTAAACTGAAGCCTTAAAACACATACACACACACAAACTAGCTGGACAACGCCTGATAGTTAAAATGGTTTGAATTTCAAAACCAACATAAACACACGCAAGACTATGAACTCTGCAATCTCTCAACTAAATAAGAAAACAACTTTAAAAACTTGCTGAGGAAACAAAATTCCTGAATCTCATTTGAAATACAGAAAAAGAAAATCAAAAACATTTGACAGCAAGAGGAAAAGAAGAATTTTTTAAGAAAAATGTTACTCACATCAACATGGTAAGTTACATAGACAATATCAGCTTCTGGTAGTCCACTTAAGTGTTTCATAGCAGCAAAGTTACAATCACAGCAGTTATCTTCAATGACAGTCGTATAATTCTGATGGTTCGAGAAGCAGTGTTTACAACAGCAACACCTAGAATTAAAGATAAAATGATATCAATCACCGCTACACACAACTGACCAGTTTAAATACTTTTGCTTGGTCTACATCATTCACTCACCTCAGTTAGTAAAGAAAATGTTTTTTGTTGTTTCTTGAAAATTCCCCTCCGAAAAAAAACTTTTAATGGGAGGGTTCAATATGCAATCAAAATTTATGCTAAATTGATCACTAGTTTGTGCCCGCTTATTTTTTGAAAATTCTGACCTTGTTTAGAGATCATAGCCCAAACAAAAGTGGTGAGAGAAGCAACTTATTCATTGATCACTCCTTTTTCTAACTTTTCAATTGATCATCCCCAACACGGCATATAGGGGTGGCAGTGATTCATAATTTCCCTTGGAATACTAGTTTTACTTTTACATAAAATTCACTTAAATAGAGTGACGTAGCAGTTACTAGTACAGAAAATGGAATTGGCAAACCATGTCCCGGTGAGGCTGTTTATACTCACATCACACTAATACCCTTGAGAAAGGCATGAATCAACCCTACCCACCAGCTATGAGTATATAATGGGGCAGTTGGAGCTCTTTAGCCCTGTAAGGTAATCCATCTTAGGCGTGGAGGATTCAAACTCCACCCGTAAAACATACTTGCTACTTGAACCACAAGGAATCTATAGGATAATTTTATTCTAAATCAGTCAAACTGCATTGAGGTTCAATTTCATTTAAAATGCTAAATATCAACTCATAAGAGATTTTTGAAAGTAACTCTTTGTTCGAATAGTACAGCATAAATATACTTCAATGTTCCACAATTTATACTAATATAAGTATGATCACTTTTATATTTAGTAACATCTTAGTAACATGAATTTTTAAAAAGTTTTAAAATGTTTTTTTTCACCAGATATCCTCATTATAAAAAAGGTCGAATTCCATTTCATTTTGTTCACATATGGAATTAGCACATACATATATGTTGTATCGAAAATTGCATATTTTGTGAGATCTAACCATATCTATCACTTTATTTATACACCTATTTATATGCACATACATACAGAAATTCATGATACAGTACACAGACACACATACATATATATGTAGCAGTTTCTTCTTCAATCACTGTGAATTGTTCTTTTGACCTAAAAGAAGATGATCTCAAAATACTTACGAAAGATAAGGTATGAGACTGCACAAACCAATTGCATTATTCATCATCATGTAAGCTGGCCAACCATATGCAGCTAAGGCATATTCCATATAATGAATGATTAGTTTGTATTCTTCCATGACATTAGGATCATTTAACTGGAGAAAATGCGTCTTTGGTGTAATGGGAGCTCCAGACAAATATTGATAAATGTCATTAGTTTTCTGAAAATGTAAAGAATAAGATCTAATTATATCAGTTACTAAACTTCATTTTTTAAATGAAAAACAATTGAACTGACCGGTAAAAATCAAACGTTTTTTGTTGTTTTTGTTCCTGAAAATTCTAATAAGATTATTTTCCCTTTTTAGAAAAGTATATTTAGAATTATTTCTTCAATCATAATTTTTTTTCTTATAAAGTTTTAAATACTTGTTAGAAATTGCAAGGCAAAATCCAGTTGAATAATGTGTCAGATTCAGGCATATTTTTATTCTTTCTATGTAGTAAAGAAATAGAAGACTTCCTTCTGTCTTGGTAGACAATGGAATGATACTGAAGTGACCTCTCCGAGGCTCAAGTTATTCCAATGCTTCTGTTGGGTAAGTCCCTGATATGAAACTTGGTTAATCTTCTCTTCTGGTCAAATGTGGCAACCCTGGCTGGAAATCATCTTGAATGAAATTGAAACTATAATGAATATTTCTCAAGTAAATATCTATATCATTATGGGCAAATTTTTACCTGTGTGACACAATTTTTCATTTGGAGCTTTTGATATCGTCTGAGTAGCAGTAATCCAGCAACAACATCTGAAGGTACAACATCAAGTTCTCTAAAGAATTCTGTAAACAATTGTGCAACTTCAGAAATGGAGCTCTGCAAAAAATATAGATATCATGTGAAAGATTTAATAAACAATACAAATAATCTATAATTAAGTCATACTGTCTTGTATTCTAAGATGAATATTTTTTTTTATATTTATTATAGTTTATCTTATATTTAATGAAGCAATTTCTTTAATGGGTATCTTATTTTTCTAGGTTTCAATTTACTATCCATTCTTTTCAGATATTTTCATTGATTTATCCATGAAGACTGCTTGGCCCATTTTCCTTATCATTAGTCTTCAACATGATATTGATTTTTAGCTGATGATCTGTTTCTTGAAGCAATATGCCATGCAGTTCTTAGCAATAGCCAATGTGAAGTAACTTTACATCAGGCAATTTATCAGTTTGCATGGAAATACAGTAATCATTTTGTTCCAGTTTGATTGTTTTCATATATATTCAACTAGGTTCAACAACATTTCCGTGACAACAAAGCAGCTCACGACAATTCACAGCAAGGACTGACAAAAACAAAGTATAGTTGAAACAATTTGTTGGGATACAAAAATTAAAACCATTTTTCAGAGCTGGCAGATGCTCCAGTTTGTTGGCTTGTATTCATAGTCATAAACTAACTTCTTTATTGCTGAATAAGTTCAAAAATAAACAATGGGTACATGTCTTTGTAAATATTATTTTTTTCATATATTAATAGCTATTTTTACTGTGTTGAATATTGAGCACTATAAATGAACATCTACAATGGATAAAATCTGTTTTCGTTTGTTTTCTATTTGTTACAAATTAAGAAAATATATGCATTATGTACTGTATATATTTATATATATGTATATTCATATATGTTTCCAAAAGCAGCCCCATTTTCTTCATTTGTTCTATTTCATATATACATATATATATAGTATACATATATATATTTATATATATATATATATATATATATATATATATATATATATATATATATATATATATATAGATATATATATATATATATATGCATATATTTATATACATATATATATATATGTGTGTATGTGTGTGTGTGAATGTATGTATATATATATATATATATATATATATATATATATATATATATATATATATGGGCACTGAATGGTTGAATTGTTCTTACCATAACTATTGGGTCATGGTTCAACTAAACCCATAATAAACAGATTAACAATTCAAAAATATTATGACATTTTTCATTATAAATCAACATGAAATATTTGGTTTTCAATACAAATATTCTCATATTTTACATCAGCTGATGTACCAAAAATCCCTACTAAATTTTTCTACATACGAGTGAAAGAATTTCTCACAGGATATAAAACAGTGACAGACATTTATGAATTCTAATCTGATAAATGTCAAAAACACAAAGTTAATCCAGAGTACTTTGAATTAACAAAAATGTATGAACAATTGATGATATTAGCATTACATGATTAATGCAGAAGCTACAGCCTGTTTGTAAATTGAAATCCCTCCCAAGGATAATCTTCTGCCATTCGTTAACCCCTTAATCAGCTTGAATTTTGTTTTCTTCATATTTAGGATATTTTTATTTTCAGCAAACTCAGCAATCACACTTGCTAGGCTTCAGCAGATTTCAGGAGAATCTATTTCATAGCCTAATATCTTTCCTAATAACAAATCTTCAAATAAGAGGTTTCATCCAATATGCTATTATGATACAAAACTGCTTTAAGCATGTTGTAAAATACATGTAATTACTATCATTGGTTGAAGCAGATTTTTATAATTGGCTAGACAACCTGTTAGGTCACCCTTTGAGAAAAAATTAGTGGTATCTGATGTGAACAGAAAAAATTTGGATTTTTTTTTTTTTACACATTTGCAAATAAATAAATGAAGGATACTACTCTATTGTTATCATATAATAATTATCTCCCTTGACAAATCCTACGCTGAAAATATAGTGAGTGCAAATGCACATATAACAGTGCCATTAAGTCGCAAATCACCCAGATATTTTGTATTGTGTTACAGTATTTTAAAAGTACCTTAATTCAAAACATCTGGCTATAATGCTCCATTCCAGCTGCTTAGAGGTCACAAACAGATAACTGCAAATCAAATCTCTCATATCATATAGTAAGCCAGAAGTTTGTTCCTTTGTATGTCACCACTCAAAAAGTGCGGAACCAGAACTTAGAAGTTGAGAAATGATACACATTTGTCCAAGAACAACTGACAGAGAATATAATGTTATCATGAAAATTATATCCATAAATTGAGCCATGAATTTGAAACATTGTTGATAATTCCTGCATCACAATGACCACAAATCAAGTCTGTCTGTCATTTATATAGTGTCAGTAAAAGTCATCAGACCCTCCATCTCCCCACTCTCTGATTAGACTACTTAAGGTTTTTTTTCCCTCTCAATTCCTACTCTTATTAAACAACCTCTGTTTTCTCCACTCTCCCCTCCCACCATATCAGTAACACTTATAGTATCAGTAGCATTCATCATATACTTATGATAACTATCAGCAAAGTGATAGGTCATGGACTAGTTCTTTTGAAGCTACTATAAGGATAAGTATTGTCCTTTATTTTGGTGTCAGGGTTTTCTCCTATAAAAACATCAGTTTATCCTCAACATCTATTCAACATCAGTTCTCAGTCAACAATTGAAATCACAGCACTTGAGTCAGACTCACAAGTGTTCTCCCGTAGAGATTTTAGCAACCATCAATTGAAACTGTCAACAGAGGTTCTTCATTTTTTAAATTGGTCTAATTTAATGACTGGAAATGTAGGTATCATGCATACACAGCATGCCAATGGAGCTAGTGGGCCAAAAATTTGAACATTTACTCCTTATTATGTCTAGAAAAGTTTTATTTTTTAACCCCACCCCAGGTTTTTAGTGGGATTGCAATGTAAGTTTTTGCTAAATTGATCCCTCAGTGCCTGGCAGCATTCACGGTTGTTTTTTTTAAATTCAGATTTTTTTAGTGATCATTGCCTAACAAAGAGTAAAAGAAGTAACTTATCCATTGATAACCCCCTTTTCCAATTCTTTAATTGATCACCTCCAACACAGCATGCTGCCAAAAAATATAGGTCATATGACAGTTTCTATTGAGTGACTAACCAGACATGTTTTATTTAATTTTAATCTAAAATTTTCCTTGTTTCACAAAAGGCAAACAAGAGTTATATGACATTTCTAAGTCATTTTACAAATCAGATTGAAATAGAAAATAAAATAAAATAGATAGTCCCCAGTGTTTGCATTCTCTACCATAAAAGTAGTTTAGAACATATAGAAGTGGTCACACAATCATATATATATTACATAAAAGGAGTAATAATATGTCACACTGATAGTATCAGGAGCAGCCATCAGCGGAGTTCGTTGTTGCCAGGCAGCACCAGCCATCATCAGTGTCTGCAGCCTGATCGGGTGTTGAGCGTAGGAAGTTAGAACCATCTGTCACACTTATGCTGGCTTAAGAGGCTTTTATTATAATAAGATATATAATAAGAGTCATGTCACATGTTGACTCAAGAGGCCTTCATTTTTAAATATGTAAGAGCCATGTCTGTCACTTATCATGACTTCTGAAGGCTTTCTTTTTGGATACCCTAACTGAATGAGAGGAATACATAGATATTAAATAGAGAAAGAAGAAGAGAGGAAAAATTTAATCAATTCTTTCGTAGCCTATTGTCATACTTCTACAAAATTTCATTGAAATTCACAGAGAATTTTCAGAGATCTCAAATAGACAGATAGAGAACCTTTGGAACTATTATGTTGTGATTGAATTTTAGAGCAGATCCATCAATAATTACCTCCCCTATGTTATAGCTATCAGTCCACATAGGTTTTTAATTTTAAAACAAGGATTTGATTGTAAATAGCTCGAAATGATTTGCTCTGAGGCATTTGGTTCATAAACTTCACTCATGAAATTACCCTTCCAATGATATGCAATGTTCCCATATTTGATTAATTTTTTTTTTCCCTGATGAAGGCACCACAATGAAAATCCACCATTATGAAAAATGGCGCTAAAACCTTTTTGCAACTGATCTTGAATGTCTACCCAAGATATTCTTACTCACTGTCTTATATGTTCAACTGGTTTCATTAGTGAACAAAAAAATCTCTCAGGGGATCTATCACAGTGTTAGGACTAAAAAGCCTAGTACATATACTGATTAAAGACAATGATTATTCATGATGTTATCAAATGTTGGATTAGGGTTAAACTCTTATCAAATTACCCCTTAAACAATATATAAGGTTGGACAATTCTTCATCTAATGTTACATCAATTTTTTATTTGTGCACTTATGATAACCATTAGTGAAGCAACGAGTCATAGACTAGTTTATGATGAAAAGTTGGAATTCAAAATAATCTGTTAATGTTCTTAAAGATTGATTATACTGTATCAGTATTATGAGTACTTAACCTAATTTTATTACATCTGATTACTTGAAGCTTTCATCATGCAACTATTAATATCTGCATAAGTGTCACTATCAAAATAATAGTAGAAACCAGAAAAATAAGATTTATGAATTAAAGAAAGAATATTATCTCCATATTCATGTTTTTCAAGTTGAATGAATAAAAATATAAGAAATAATTGGAGTAAATTTTTTTTTCAATTTGATATTATAAAATGATGCACAATTTTTTGAATCTGGCACATTTATATTAACCGTTGAAATGGATTGTTTATAAAATTAAAATGCAGACAAAACCCATATTCTAGATTTCACTTCCAAACAAATATGAAAAACATATGTATATAACCAATACAAGGTCTACCCAAAAAGTATTAAGCCTTTTCAAATATCTTGAGAGATGGTTGTGCAGCCTTGGCAACTAATCAGAGGGTGACTTTATGCATGTGTGTGAACAGACATTCTCCCATGGAGTTACTCAATCAAGGAGAATGCAATGAAGCAGTTAATGGTGATGCCAAAGGAGGACTTTTTTGAAAAGCAGGAGGAATACCAAGATAATCAGACTATGGCACCATTGCTCTGGAGAGGCAATTTTTTCAGTTAATATTAAAGGGTTAGATACTTTCAGGAGTCCTATGATCTACTCAATATCTACAATACTCTGAAAATGATGTGAATAAACATTGAAATATTAACAAAATAGGAATTCCTCATGTTTATCATATTTTAACTCTTTCAAGAAATACAATATTTGATGGCGTAAAAAACCCCACTAATTTCAACAGGGAACATTGCGGGGCTGGACAACAATGGTTACATTCACGTTTTAAGCCATGCTTTTGGAATAAATGGGGGTCATACATGTTGTCAAGTATGGTATGATGAATATGAAATATCAAACATTACTTAAGTTCATCAAATACTACTAAAAGCAAAAACTTTTCTGTCTTTAATAATTTATAGTGTTTGACTTCCAAATTGAATAATCACAGTTTCAATATGAGTGGAGAGAATTGAGCAAAGTAGAAACAATATCAAACTTTCCTCAGAAATACCCTCTTAGTGTGAAAAAAAATGTCTTTATAAACATAGCAGTGACTTAGATCATTGATAAAATCGTATCTACTATACTTATGTTTGCGGAATTTTGTGGCTATGTTCACCTCCTCCAAAATGATGCATCATAGTTGGAGATGATTATTCCTGGTACCCCTAGAATGTGCAGGATTAGAGAGTGCAAAAAAACTCTGTGATGATCGGTAGAACGTTAAGAGGTTTTCAGGAGGGGTTCTATTTACTTCATGACTATAATGCTGAACTGGACTCCAAGTTTGTGTTCCCATTGGGGAACACCATGATATCATTTTAGAACGCTTACTCCATTCATATTCATTCTTTGGAAAATAATATTTTCATTTTATGGTTTGTTTGTTTTTATACTCGTAACACTTATGTTAACTTTTGCCTAATTTACTAGACATTTTTCAATAATTTTGCTTTTTTACCATACTGAAAAAAACAACAGAAGGTTTGTTGTTCATATCTATCTATCTATCTATTTACTCACTGTTTACTTTAATGTGTTCATTGACAGAATAATTCCAGCTATTTGTTTACATTTCTAATCAACACATTCCACATTGCTGTCACAAAATTATGTGAGCTGTGTATTTTTTTTTTTTAAATCAAATAATGTAGACCCGTATTCTAATTAGAAAAATAATTCTATTAAATCATTCAAAATATAATAGCATTCATTTTCAACATTTGAAATAACAGAAATCTAAAAGAATTTTTTTTTTACAAGACTTCATACTCTGACAACACTATATTTTTGTATGATTTTTTTTACATGTTGATCATTTATCCAATTCCCAGGGATTGAAGGCTATGCAGATTATACAGAGAGGATTTTTATTTCTCACTTTTGGAGGCAAAAATCAAAAATTTTTTTTTTAATTTTGGGCAAAATCTGGGACAAATTTCTTTTTTCACTTTTAGGGTTCAAAAATGAGGGGAGATTTTTTTTACTTTTAGGGATTTTAATAGAGGGGGATTAAGTTTCTTTTTTCAACCTCCAAGTGTCAAAATCAAAGGTGAAATCTATTTTTCCACTTCAAGAGGTCAAAATTAAAGTGAAAATCTTTTTCTGCTTATAGGGGTCAAAATATAAGGGGAATTAATATTTTTTCATTTTCAAGGCTAAAAATCGAGGGATTACCTCTTTTTTCACTTATAGGGGTCAAAATCAATGTTGAACTTTTTTTCATTCCTAAGGAGTCAAAATTGTGGAAAAAATTATTTTTCATTTTAAGAGACAGAATCAGGGTGTAGGGGGTTCTTTTTCTCTTTTGAAGGTCCATATTGAAAAGGAACTTTCTTCCACTTTCAAGGGTCAGATTTGAGTGGGAATGTTTTTTTGCTTCTAGGTATCAAAAGAATGGAGGAACTATTCTTTCCTTTAAGGGGTCCAAAGAAAGGGGAATCAGTGTTGTTATATTTTCAGTTATTCTCCTCACCCCAGGCAATACAGGGTATTATTGCTGGTATACAATATTTTTCAATGTTTACATATTCACAGATTTACTGATACTTTTCCTTTAATATTAAAATTTATGCAAAATATCTATATCATGCAAATTAATGAAAAGTGCAAAATAAATCAGAACACTTACCTGATTTCTGCCTCTCCTTTCCATACAACAACAAAGTAAATTAAATCGCTTATCCCATTTTTCCTCATAAGCTCGCAGGGCTTTTCTGAAAAATTACAAGTTACCGAGTCAGATTTTGAAGAAAAACAGAATTGAAAAGTTTTATTCGATGATTTATGATTGAAGATTTTTCACACAAGAAAATATCAAGGAAGCAATACTAACAGCACATCTTGAATACATAATCATTTCTTATATCAATAAAAATAGAATACCATATTTTTTACTGTATAATGCACATGATAGGTTTCATTCTATGTTCATCTAGGGACCATTCTGGTGAATAAAAATGTTTGGGTACCATCTCAATTCACTGACCTACATAAAACCATAACTTTTGTGGTATATGCAATTTTTTAAACTAATTTTGAGCGGAAACTGTGTACTGTAGGTAAGAATATAGTAACTTTTACTGAAATATGTTTTAGGTTATTTTTTTCACAATTTTTATCAGATTTTTTTTTGAGATCTTTAATAGAAATTCTTAAAATTACATAGCTTCAAGACAGATTTATGCGAGTGATTTGATTATTCCTCAAAAAAAAAGATTATAAAACTGTTTGGTAAAATGATGGCTTATCATTCGTGAATGATACAAGAGCAAATTATACAATTCGTACAGGGAGTCCAAATCGAATACAAAATTATTCAACAAACCTCTGTCTCCAATTCCTACGTGCACAGCTGGAATGTTTTCTATCTCGTCGTTTTCGCCTGAGACTTTCTTGAAATCTTTTCATTTTCACCCACTTCCTACCAGCAGTATCAAATGTACACCAAACAAAAATAATAACACTCAGCATTACTCCCCAATTACAAATAATGACACCTGTCAAAATAAAAAGAATTAAGATGAAATATTACAATGATAATCAATGTAAAAGTTAGGCATTCATCTAAACACAAATCTTATATACAAGACACCTTCTGATTAATGCAGTTCTGATTAGCGTGTTACCAATTCATGTGCTAAAAAGTTTTTATACCAAAATCAGAATAGCATGCACCATAATTTGATTAGCGCTCTAATTAAATGCTAATTCAAAAGAATTTACTTTGTTATAGATTTAACTTTCTATTGCACTCCATTTTCTTCCAAAATGTTCTCACTCCAATGCACTTTTGACAATAGATGAATCACACCAAGATTTTCAAAATCCGCCAAAAATCAACTAATGATTGGATTTCAATAAAATTTCAGTACCCATTCATTTTTGAATGTGTCTCTTTATGTAAAGGGTATTTTGTGAGAAAACTTTGTGGAAATAATCTCAAGTTAATCAACCTCATCCCCTTTATATAATTTTATGAAAGCTCTACAAAATATCATTGGAACACTTTAAATATTTACATTTTTATGAAACTAAGTCCCTAAATAACTTGAGTGCATTGAAATTCTATCGGGAACTTCAACCGAAGATTCAGAAAAATTGCTCTGAATTGTGAAATATAAAATACAATAAAGCAAAAATATTGTTTTGTTTGGATGGTTTTTAGTATCTTTTTTAATCAAAATATATATTTGACTTCTGGATTGTACAAAAAAAATATCAGCTGAAAAAATATTTTTTCAAAGATTTATTTGAAAAAATTCAATTAAATCAAATATACTATCCTTTGCTATCACGTATTAAGAACTTGTCTTGAAAATCATTTTTTTTCACACTTCATGTCCAGGACTGATTATTTTCTCAACCATTAAGGTTGATTAACAGAGGTCATTTAAGGACTCCAGATATCACTTGGGGTCATTTCTAGCCAATAAAAAAGCAATTGTGGGCCACAATTTTGAACTTAAGAAACTAAAATTTGAAATATGTGTGCTTCTTTCCAAAACTAAAATTATGGACTATGTGAGATTTACCTCAGAGATCATTCAAGATCAGAAAAAAGTCATTTCATATCTTCAAGACAAAGTTAAAGGAGATGATTCATTTTCCCCAAAAATTTAACCGAAATTCAGGGAAAAAAAATGTCTTCTTTTGGACATTTGTCTTCCAAAATACTTTTTACAGATGAATATATGTGATGCCGAATATCTAAATGAATTTTAACATTTTCATTTTATAATTTGTTTTTTTAACAAACTTTTTAAAACTATCCTATGTATATTTTTTATTTTTACTTCATTTATAAACTAGCAAGGAAAAATAACTTCAAATTAGACAACACAGTAAAAAATATATTCTTTAATATATTTCTTTTCACATAACACAAACCACTGAGCCAATAAAAGGTTCAATTCAGTGTACAAGTGAAAATTTTAGATAATACTCAGGTACTCAAGCATTTATTTTTTTCATATTGAGTCTTGCACACCCCTGGGTAGATCCACACACAAATATTTGTTTTAGTTGAATAATCAAAAAAATTAGGGAAAAAATCAATTCTGACAAATTTTACAAGCTTTTAATCCATGAGACATTTGTTAGTTCTGGTTTTGAGAACAATTGATTTTCAAACTTTTAGAAAGGGATTCTATATACAATTTATAAAGAATGCAAAACTTGATCCAGGAGTGTATAGGAGTTTTCAATTAAAACAAATTTTGCAGGCCCACCTAAGATGCGCAAGCCCACCCCATCCCAAATTCATTCAGGGTGTTAATTGAAGGCTAATCAAATATAGTTTATTTTGTGATGAAATAAATTCTCTCCTGTACTCAGTTTTCTTGCAAAACATTTTCTAAAGTGCATTTGTGTGCATACCCTTATGACAAAAGTGACTGGTGAACCATACCAGGTTTATTATTGAAGTTAACTCTCCTGAGGATCCAAAAATCATCCAAAAATCAACTAATTATCAGTGTAATATCAAAACCCCTGAGTTTTTTGGTCACTCCCACCTTATACCTGACCTGGGATTTGAAGATCCACAAAGGCCAGATAATGAAAGCTTTGATTGAAACATCTTCATGACACAGGGGTACTGGTTACAAACACCAGAACAATAGGAAATATGGAAGTCTAACAGGAACAATAAGGTTTATTGATGACACGGTTCCATATTCAAGTTAATCCTTCCCGTTGATTCAAGAATCATGACTGGCCAGGCAATTTTAGCGATTGTAGTGACCAAAAAGAGAGGGATGGACTTAAGCAGGGAAGCTGTCTTCACTTCAAAGCCAGGATCTTTTTAGTTGGATCCCCGCAGGGTTGGCATGAAGAGGTAGCAAGCCTGGTTGCAAGCTACTAGTGAAACTGATAAGACTGACTAAATGGCATATTTTCTGAACTGGGGGAATTGTAGAGGTATGATTAACATC
Organism: Thysanoteuthis rhombus; assembly: GCA_963457665.1. NCBI lineage: Eukaryota > Metazoa > Mollusca > Cephalopoda > Oegopsida > Thysanoteuthidae > Thysanoteuthis > Thysanoteuthis major. Next base: position 38,330,552 of record OY735201.1, read on the forward strand.
CAGTCTGGATAATTAACCCAACTCCTACACAAGTCTATATAATCGTCAAAACCACCATTTTTTTACTCCCACCATATGATTTGATTGGATGAGGACCTCACACTACCACCAAAAGGGTGTGCCCATTTCTTTACATCACTAGGCCAATTGATCAAAGAGGCTTATCATATTCAGCTCCATATAATTAAGCAGGGACCACAGTACCTCTCAGGTGTGATTAAACTCCAGACCATTTGGTTTCATATCTTTTCCTGAATTAGCTGGGAATTAATGTTTTAGTCTTTCAAAAAAGATTTACTTATCTCTAATCGAAGTGTCCTTGGCACCTCGCTAGAATTTCCTGAACTGATAATTACATTATTGTTTTATTTTTCTCATCAACTTATCTGGGTGTGATTGGAGTGGTCTACTTCCAGAGGGACTGGCTTTTGAGTTTTTAAAAATACCTTCTTCCTGCCAGATAAGACCAGTATTGTCTCACAATATGGCCGGTCCAAGTGACTCAAGTTTAGTATCATCTTTCAGGAAAAAAACATAATTTGATGGCAAAGGTTTTCTTTTGAATTCTCAACTCGAGTAGTTATAACTGGTTCATAAAATCCAAAATGCTCAAACTTTCCTGTTACAATGACAAAAAGCCTCAAAGCCATTAAAAAGTCTTTTAACAATATTTGAACATTGATAATCTTTATTACTGACTCACTGCATTGCTAATGAAATACAATTACATTGCCAATAGCATTTGCTAAAGTAATTTAATGACAGTGTAGTAAAGATCTAAAGGTTTAATTCAAGTGCTTGTTGAAAAGACTAATTACAAAGCGTGTATCAAGATAACAAGAAAAAAAACAGACTCTGTTCAAAATCTGCGATATTGTTTATACAATTTACAGCATTCGTTCCTGCAATGAATCTATTTGTTTCCAATTAGTGTTTTAAGTTTATCAATCCCACTAATACTAAAAAAAAAGGGTATACAACCAATGCATCTTCCCGATAGTCACCTATGGACCTGAAACGTGGAACCTAACCAAGAGCATTATCCTCAAATTGAGAAGCATGCAATTTGCACATGAAAGAATCATGCTCAACCTCATATGGAGAGATCACAAGACAGACCAATGTATTAGGGGAAAAAACAGGAGTCCAGGACATCATAGAATCCATTAGAAAACTCAAATGGCAATGGGCTGGTCATATTGAGAGAACGTAAGACAACCACTGGACATCACGACTCACATGGACCCCCAGAGATCAAATGCAAAACCGAGGCCAGCAGATTACAAGATGGAGAGATGAACTAGACAAGTTCAGGAAGTACAGGCTCCACTACTGAAAGAGAGGATAGGCAAATCCAGGATGATAAAAGACCGATGATGATAAAAGTGTCCTAAACAAAAAAATTCATTGCATCAGATTTAAAACAAAAAATATTGTCCAAAATGCAATATAATTCTTTGGGAAATGAAAAAGATATAAATATATATATGAAGTGTATACATTAGTTATAAGCACTGTATAGCCTGCTTTCGTTCTTTCTTGTACTTTCTATTTTTTCTATTTCGGGAAACGATATAAACTAAACAAAAAATATGACATAGAGTAAAGAAATATAGAAGAAAACATATTCCTCTTTCTTTGCTCACACTCTCTGATCTGCTCTTTTCTTATGAATGCTTTCAACCTTTTCAAATTAGATGAGAACGAAAATATTTTTGTTATCCATAGTCAACGTTTGTCACCGATGAAAAAAACTACTTCTTCTATTATATATGATTTTGTTCATTAGGTCTATAGTTTCTTAAAAGGTCTCTTTGCATTCATCTGAGAGAAAGGAACATTTTGTTTCAACTGCAGACAAAGCGTTTGGTGATCTGCTATATTCTTGTTGCCAGTTGACCCACATTCTGATGATGTCTGTAGCTGAGCAATGAGATTTGCAGAGAAACTTCCAAGGCCATTTTTTTTAGTGGTACAACTGACAGCCTTTTTGGCTGCAGGAATTGCCAGAAGGAGGTAGAGTTTACCAACAATCTGCCTTATGGTTTCCATTCCTGGAGCTCAGGTATTTCTCTTCCTGTCAGAGAGATCTTCTCTTAGTCAGACTACTTTACAAGACTGAAGGGCTCCATCTGCTCTGTTATTTACCCATAGCTTCGGGGGAAAAGTGTATTCATGCCTTTCTCAAGGTCATTGGTGCGAAGCTCGCTGATTATTCCTCCCCCCCTGCCTGTAACCATTACACCATTCTGCACTTTCATTCTTCTAAAACCTGCAAAATTCATGTAGCTTGTTTATCTACTGTCTCAACTTCCATACACCTGTTAAAAAACAAGTAAAAAAAAAAAACTCAGCTCCCATATCAAATAGCTGTACATAAAACATATATTTAATGTCAACTATTCACTGATCACAAGAGTTTTGCCTACACTATCTCACGTACCCTGTTGATGTTCACTGACTGATGATTCACTTGCTAGTTATTCTGTTCATGCCTAGCTGGTCATGTTCTAACTTGAGTACTTCAACGAAGACAATGTTGAAAAACTAATGAAGTTGGTCCATCCATAATTTAGTGAAAGAATATAAAATGCTGATGAATTCGTTCCTCAGATTTCTATTATCTCTTATATCAGAAATTCGATATGACAGGCAATTTCCAACTCCCAAGTGTACTGAATAAGATATTCATTTTGAATTCATATGGTATTCTCAAAGTAAATTCGATATCTGTCACTTTCCACACAGAAACAAGGTTAATAGACATAACATTATGTGTATGCTATTTGAATGTAGAGCTTTTCTATAAAAAAATCTTTCATAAATCGAAAAAACTTAAAGCAAAGAAGCAATTACTATTAGTTATGAGGGAAAATTTTTTTAACGTTCCCATACCCCAAAAATGGTGATGATGGTATGTTAGGCTGAATTGTCGACAGTTTGGATGGTGGAAGGTACAGGCGACTGAAGTGTAAGAGAGAGAGAAAGAGGACGTGCACTGTCTGCATTCAACTCATTGCAAAATGAATGCTGAATGCTATTCTTGCATTTCATCTCTTTTCATAAAAGCAAAAAAATGGTGTAAAGTGAACTTTCTGAAAGCAAGGGATGCCTGTGCGAATGACTTATGACGGCTTAGTAACACTAAAAAAATCGATTTAACAATCTAAGAAGTAAAGTAAAAATGAGTTTTTTTCCATTGGCTACAGTGTTGGAGAAGAAGGGGGGGCGAGAGGGCGGTCCATCTTTGAGGACACCATGATAGTTTCTCGGTAATTCTTTTTTTCAGTAACACATCCGTCTGTCAACACAATATTTCCAAAAGTACTCAACAAATCTCAATAATTTCAATTCTGTCATACATTTTTGTATATGCTCAGTATACTTCCAGAGAATATAAATTCTGATGAAATCTTCATGGAAGAGTGGACAATAGGCAACAAAATAAGTGATTGAATTTGGGGGTGGATCTAAGCTCAGTTACTCCCCCTCTGCTGTAGACATACATTCGTATCACATGATATCACCAAAAGTCAGTGTCTGTCCACACAGTATCTCCAATAGTTCTCAATAAATTTCAGTCAGATTTTGTGGATGGGTTGAATGGGAGTACTAAAGAAATGATTACTTTTGATTGATTTTAGGGTGGACCCATACAAAATTTCTCTCTCTGGCGATGACGTTAGCAGAGGTGTACTAATTGATAAATAATGAATAGTATGCATGCAAAAGATGAAAGAAAATGGGGCTACTTCAGAAATCAAACCTGCGACCGATAAGGTACCCACTTCAATGTACCCTTGCTCTTACCATTGAGTTGAACAGTCGCAGGGCAATTATATTATTGAAAAATGGATATATAATCCGACAGACATGATTATAAATGTTTTATATTACTTTGAAACGCCATTTGGAATGACCTCCCAATATTACTCGATGAATGTTTATTTGGCCTAGACAGCAAAAATAGAATAAACAATTGAAGAAAATGGAACTGCTCCAGGGATTGAACCTGCGACCAATAAGTGTTGCTCTTACCATTGAGCTAAGCAGCCACTAGTAATGCAAAGTCCCAACTAACTGCTTCAACTCAAAATTCTCATTTTGTTTGTTCACTGTCTATATCTTCCTTATTTGTTTCTCAATGCAGACATATAATTCAACAGAAATAATTATAAATACCAAATTATACATTCACATTGTCTAAGCCAAATGATACATTCACCGTGTAATAACAGGAGATCATGCCAAATAGAGTTTCATAGTAATATAACATATTTATGATTATTTCTATTGCATTATATATCCATTTCTTTATATATATATATATATATATATATATGTATATATATATATATATATATATATATATATATATATATATATATATACTCATAGATAAATACATATATATCTATACACATATATATGCTTATATATATATATAGGTAAATATTTCTCATCTATATTTGTCATTGCTAAGAAAAGCACAAAAACTCACCAAGAACAATTCTATTCACAGAACCAGGGGCACATGATTGGAAATGTTTAGCTGTCCAAACAACACCTACAATTAGCCAAGCCAATTCGACGAGAAAAATCACTGAAAAGCAAATAAAATGTAATCACTTTCATGGAAAGATGTTGACATATGTTCATAAATAATGGTGCATTTGTTGGCTTATAAATCAACGCTCATTAACATTTTCAAGTGGATTTGAAAATATACTCATCAAACATCTCATACCAAGAATGTATTTTTGATTTACAATGAATTTCTTTGAATATGATGATAATATCATCAACATACACATCATTAGATGTTGTATTATCTTTCTGAAGAATATACAGTAGGTGCTAAAAGTATTTAATATACTTGAAAAAGTTTTATCTTAACATATTCATAGACTTCCAAAATTGACAGAATTTATACCAAAGATTTCTGATTTTTCAATGTTCAGTCAGGTTTCAAATTTTTTTCATTTTTTTCATTTCTGTATTTTTTAATCTTTAGTCCCAATTCTGTCAATTTTGATGATATATAACAATTTAAAAGTGATCTTTTTAAAATGTATCAGATACTTTTTACCCTCACTTTATACTGTTTCCAATTCTTATATAAAAAAATAACCAAAATAGCATGGCAACGGATATTAATTTTGCACATTTAATCATTATAAACATTTGATTAGGCACTCAAATACTTTCAAGTAAGATGTATCAGTCAAATTTAGGGAAACTTGAGAAATAAACGTCATATATAATGTCATTCTCCTCACAAAAAAGTATGAAGTATACAACCAAAATAAGGGATGTATAATTGTCTCGGAAAACTGATGCCATGATACAATACTGAATTAGTTTGCAGTTTTAAATCCACAAAAACTGAATACAATGTTCTATACTTTTCTTTAAACCAGTTAATATAGACTTAAGATACCAATGTTGCAGCCAACGCTATAATGAAAACTCTCAAAATTGAAAATTATGAGCGAAAGTTAATAATAACAAAGGTTATTAATATTCTTTTTGCCTTGAATCATTTTAATCAGGAATGGGAATTTTTACAACAGAATTCTAGTTTTGGCCGTATTGATGTAACCAGTTATCTATAATATGTTTGAATTAATCATTGTACTCTGAGTAAGAGACCAGGTTCCCAATGACTACAAAGTTTTTCAAGAAATGTTGTACTTCATTACAACATATTTATTTAGCTAGATCAAACAGTGGGGGGGTCTTCAAAAGGTAACTTCTGGGGGTATAAGTACAGTGAAGAAGAAGGGCAATGAACATAAAATATGTTGTAAAACTGCAGATGTAATTCGTCTAATAAACCAACTAAGAACAACAAGGCAAACATGAAGTGTAGAAAAATATCTCTTGTTTATCCCTTGAAAGAGAAAGACTCTTCATGACAAGCTCAGTCCCAGGTGGATGTGTCTCAGCCACTGTCTCCTCTCTCCTCTTCTTTGATATTTTCTCCCCTATTAGGACAGACCAGCCCAAATAGATATAATTCCTCTTTTCTTTGTCCTGTCAGTCTTTATTAAGTCCTCCCATTCATCAGAGGCCACTTGGCCTCCAACTGAAAGGCTATGACGAACTCAGGCATTATTGTTCCATCTGATGCAAAACCATACTTTGTTAGTCTTTTAACAGGTCATAACAGCATAAGATCGAAAGTTATTCTACAAAATAAGCTCTTTTTCGAAATTAATTTCCAGGTAAATTAAGGAAAAACATTGAAAAAATGATCAATTCAGTCAACCTGATCTTTATGTGTTTCCAATGTTAAAAATTCATTACTTACCTATTCTCATATAAATGAAATGTTGCATATATCGTCTTGGTTCGGTATTTATTATGCTTCCTCTCATGCTTGTCCAAGCTATGCATCCTTCTACCACAAGGCAAACGGACAGGATGACAAGATACCCGAATACATGTCCTCTTAAATCCTTCATGCAAACTGCATCACTATCAAAATTGACCACAAGGAGAGTTGTTGTCAAGACAATTATCCTGTAAGTAAAAAAAAAACAAAACATGTTTCTTCAATAGTTTCAATCCATTTAAAGTTTACTTTAATAAAGCAAATTAATAGATGATCAATATTAGACATTTAAACCCACTACAGTTAAATCAGGATTAACATAAAACCAACATATGCAATAACTTTTGTATTGTTTTAATTTACACATTTGACACATTATATTCCAGGTATTGCCTGCTTTTTGAAAATCTGTTCTATATTATTTTCTCATTTCTACGAAAAAAGGCAAAAGAAATATTCAACATTTGTTTTATAGTGAGACATTATAAAGGCAGTGCACACCCTCTTTCTCTCTCTCCTACACCCAAGTCTCCTGTACCTACTATCAACCCAACCTGATGATTTAGCCTTACATACTATCACCATCACTATTTGGAGGGTCTACGAACGCTTTAACTTTTCCCACATATGAATTAATAATAATTGCTTCTTCATTATATGCCGGATCAGCTTGCAAAGGTTTTCAAAGGAATGCTCCACGTTTGGAGAGCAGGGAGAAACCTGTACATTTTGATACCAATAATTTTTCTAGAATTTACCAGAAGAATCTATAATACAATGAAAGGGTTGTAATGTAAGTTCTGAATTAACAAGATCAACTTTATAATAGCCATGACTAAGGATTGAACTTTATCTTTGCGTGTGAGAGACCAGGAAATCTTTGGCATGAGGAGGTTAGAATAATCTCTGCATGAAATAAATGCAATAAACTTTATAATGTCTGAAGGATTATCAATGACATTTACATAGTACTGATGGACCTTTCAACTTGGAAGGTTACATTGTTATATTCAAGTGAAAAGTTCTATCCACAAATTCATTGGCCCTTAGGATAAGCAGCTTTGAATTGTTGATGACTTCCGTATAATAATATTGTGACAATCAAAAGTATTTAGATACTTATATGATACATCAAAAACTCAAATTATCCTGTGATCAAGTCGATATCAGGGTACCATTCTAGGTCCTTCTTGGCTTTTCGTTGGGCAATGAAATGTCACATGATACATTTTATTTAAATAAATGATTAATGCAAGATTATATACTGATAGAAAGAAAAACATAAAACTTAGTCTCTAGAAACAAATTAGTAGATAAAATTCAGATAAACCAAAACCTTTTAACACAAGGTTCGAAAGGTTTTTACAATAAAAAGGAAGAAACATGAATGCTGAAATAAAGCATGAAAAGAACATTTCTTTTTCAAGATGTATTTAAAATTTGGATTTTTAGTCAATATTTTAAAGCTTCACATTCACTACATTTTGTTATCAAAAAATCTTCTAAAATCAAACTTTAGTATATGTTTTAAATAAAGATATCAAACTGACAATAATACACAAAAATAAGTAGCTATAATTTGAGTTTTAAAATATTATGACATATAAACATAGAGCATGAAAATAATCCACATGACTTGGAATAAGTGAATTTAGTCATAAAAATTGAATAAATAAGAAAATAGTAATATTACAATGATAACACATACTGAACTTAATGGCATTTAAGAATATGAAGCTGAATTGAGCAATTAATAATGAGCACAACATATGAGCTTTTAATAACATAGAGCACTATACAGGTGAGTTAATGAGTCGTCATTATGCATTTGCAGCTTGATCAGAGTTTTCTTTGAAGATTATTCATGTAACCAAACTGTATGGGGAAATATATCAAAGCTTGGTTGGTTAATATTGAAAGCAGAGACTGTTGGATCAATTAGAGAAAAAGAGTTACAAATAATAACACAGTTAAAAGACAAGCAGCTGGACCCAATAGTCAATAGCAGCCAGCCAGTTATGGTTTTTAATACACAAAGAATGTATGAATTCAGCTCTTGAGAAAGCCATAATCTAGAGAGAAAAAAACAAACAAAAAATCATAAAAAAATCAATCCTCTGTCGGTGGGAACTTCAATTTTTCTCAATTAGTCACACGGAAAGATCAAAAAACAGCACAATATATTAGAGAGCAACAGGTGTCAAAGATATCCTAGAGGCCACTAGCAAATCTGAACGGCAACGGAAAAGATATGTTGAATATCACACAACTGCTGGATTTTGTAACACACAACATGGATCCCTTGGGATCATAAAAAAAATTGTGGCCGGTAAAAAATAAGATGGTGTGACGATTTGGATAAGTTCAAAACGTTCAGGAGCAAAAACCTGGCAAACCTTTGAGAAGGCCAGTGTCCAACAACAGATTTTGAAGGCTGATTAGAATCAATAGTAGGATACTCTACTCAAAATTTGCAGTTAGATTGAAGAAATATTAACCAAAGGATTTCAATGGAATGAATTTAATACAAACATTGGTCTTTAAATTCTGAATTCAATATTTCTCATTAAAACTAGTAGTGCATAGATGAGTATTAAATCATTCTAGAAATACAAATGTCAACTATATCATGGGAGACAGGAAAACTAGACAATCCATATACAAAAGAAGAACCTTCATTCTATTTCTCAGTAACACTTAGCAATGTCTAATACTGTCCTAATCTACAGGAAGAGAGAGAGAAAAGGGAAACTTCCCAGAAAAAGCTAGTCCGTTTTCCTTATCAGACAGGCAGGTGGCAATAACAATCAGAGCAAAACTAAATCCTTTGAATGTGTTTATGTTGTGGCGCCCCCTTTACTTTTAATTAAGAATTAGTACGAAACCTAACTTTTAGCTAGATATCTAAAATGTCACTATAAAAGCTCTGAACATACGTGTTCAATGCTAATTTGCCCGGGGGCTATTATTTGGTTACTCTGTCACTCTTTCTTTCTCCTTAAGGTTCAGTATCATTTCACTGACCTCTCAGCCAATCTAAACTTTACCATTTCTTCCACCCTGACCAATCACTGTACTATCTGTTGCCCATTCTATTTCACAGATGTTGAGGTATCTCCCAAAGCTATCTAACCGAGTCCTCATCACCAGCTCAGAACGCGTATACACCTCCAACTCTCATTAATGAAATAGCAATGCATTTACTACACAACAACAGTCACAATGATCTATCTTCTAATTCTGCTTACTTCAGGAAGCGCACATGGGCTAAACCCCATGTGTCTTCTGTGTCTTAAATAGTCTGTCCCTCTTGAGTTTCTCAGAGTCTGAGAGTAGCTCCCAAGTTGCTCACATGCGATCCTAAATACATCACCTACAACTGATACCCGGTCTCCATAACCATTCCTTCGTAAGTTCCAAGCATTATGGATTCAGAGCAGTTCAGTCACATTTGCTTCATTAACATGCGATTGCTACTTCTATTACTCAACATAGCATAGAATCCATCTGCTATCTTCTTCTCATCAAGATTATATCAATGTTTTCTTATATGCATTCCCTTTTCAGTCTTGTATTATCATAAATATTTATGTATTAAATGTACATTTCATTTGTTCGTCAGAATATTTGTATGTATCTTCTTTACTCTGTTTAATCTCTGTATCCACAATCATACTTGGCGTGCATATTCTCCATGCTGTCATGGCTACCATACATCTCCCTTCCTCCTTCAATATCTTCAGTGACGTCGGCATATGGCACTAACAACCAGACCGCGTGGAGGGAAATTCCTGTCTTCAACAACAACATCTCCATGCTATACAAAACCAATAGCCATTACTACTCCCCCACAAACAATATAGGAACCATCATACCTATAATCTGAAGCTTCTAATATAAGGAAAGGGAAAAAATAAATTAAAAAATATAAACACAACAATCAATTATCAAATCTTTGAAAAGGTTTGCTATATATTAATCGAGACCAAGGCTTCTCAAACTTGTGATCCCTTTGAATCATGAATATTCTTGTTCCCCCTACTCAATCATATAAAAACAAAAGGTACGAAAACTGTACACAATTAGTCCATAGTCATAACCTAATGATAACCAAACATTACAACAAATAAAAATTAAAGAAAAGTTTATCAAAGACTAAAAAAGATATGAAATGAGATTACCTTCATTTCAATACAATAGTGCAAATTGTGACTTAATATTTGTCAGTGCTGGTCTTGAAGCAAGTTAAATGTCCTTAAGACTTGAGCAGCATTTTGTTTTAATTGCCATAATTTTTGAAAATCCCAATCTGCAGAAATAGGTGGTAACAAATAGTAGAACAGCTGTTATCACTAACTCTGACAGTATTGTGAATTTCAGTTTTAACACCAAGTCAAAATGCATTCAAGTTTTTTCTTGAAAATTCAAGTTCTCAAAATTCCTCAAGAGCTTTCAACAAGAGCTGTCTCACTTGTTTCCTTTTAATGATGTATATTTTTTTGATCCAATTTAAATGAGTATTGTCTAATTCCTGTAGGGAATATTAGCAGAAATAATTTTTCAGGCATACCAAGAGATTGATTAAGATCAACTTGTCCAAATCAAAATTCAATTTTTTCACAATGAAAATCCTCTGTGTATGAAAATATTTCCAATGAGTCATTCTCAACTTTATGTTTCCATATGCTCAATTCTTTCATGAATGCTTGAATTCTAGATTTCTGTGTAAAAATATTTGTTCCACCCTTGCAGAGACATACAACCCCAGGCAAAAATTATGGAATCACTACACTTAAAGCATGTTCATCCAGCGTTTTTACTTTGCAACAAATATACAAATCACAGATATGACACAAAACAATTTTTGTTCAATATCAGAGCACTTTGCCTTCATGACCTCAGATGAATTAGCTTAAATTATCTGAACTAATGCCAATTTTTTCCAGATCAAATAGAGAAAAAAAATTAAGGAATCACTCAATGCTGAGGAAAGAATTTTTAAATCACGTGATATGTATTTTTTTCAAACAAATACGAGCACAATCCAAGTATACAAATTAGTCTGCAGATAAAAGGATGTTGGACTCGGTTAATTGAAAAGAAACATTGCTCCAACAGGAGCTATCAATTGAAACAATGAAAAGAATTATAAAACTCCTTCAATAATGAAATCAAACATGGAGCGTGGCAAAAGATGTTTGTTATTCCCAGTCTGTCTGCTGTGACTAAAACTTGGAACAAGTATAAACAAAACAGGAAGGTTATAAAAGGAAAACATAGGTAAACCACAGAAGATATCCAATCATCAAGATAAAAAACTCAAGACAATATTTCCTTGAAAATAGAAAATGCACAACAAAACAAACGAAAAACAATTGGGTGGAAACAAGAGTCAATTTTTGTGATAGAACTGTGAGAAATAAGAAATACAGAAAAGCCAAATCAAAACCAGCAGTAACACCTGAACAGAAGAAAACAATGTTATGCTGGGCTGAAGAGAAGCAATCATCGAGTCATGATGCTGGATTTTTTGTCTGATACTGTTCCAATGAAACATATAAAGATTGCAGCCTGGATAAAAGAAGCAAATTTCTCAACTCATTTATGATATTAGGTTGCATGTCAGGTAAAGGACATGGGAAGATGACAATCATCACCAAGATACTTCTCTCATTCTATCAATTGAAAATAGGTTTGATGATGATAAAGTTATTTTTCAGGTTGATAATGCATCTTGTCAAAGAGCAAAGAGTGTTTAAGCTTTCTCCAGGAAAGGTATATCAACTCAATGACATGGTCAGCAACATCTGGATTTCAATCTGATTGAAAATTTATGGCAGAAAAATATGATCTATCACAAGGAAACCAACTGTCAAAGCAGATCTGTCAACTGCTACTTGAGAAAGTTGGAACCAGCTTGATGGAGAATATTGTTTTTCATTGGTGAAGTCCATGCCTCACAGAATTCAAGCCATTATACCTGGTGTATATATAGTTTGATTTGTGACTTTTTTGGTGGGTGTATTTGAGTATCTGTGAGCTTATGGTGGGTGCTGATGGATATTGTGAATGGAATATGAGGTTAGTGTATATTTCATGACCCTAGGGACATCATCTGTTGAGCATACGATCATTTGAACTGTTAAAATCAAACAATGGTAATTTTATATGGTGTTGGTGTAATTCAGAAATTGATTAATGGAAAAGTTTAGGTTAGAAAGGGGGGGGATAATGCCAGCTAGCCATATGTGTTTATGGATACGACAACAAACTAATGGCTAGCCTGGTTACTTAAACTTTAATCAAAATCAGCACAACCAGTACTAACCAATGTTTCTTCTCTTTTAACAAGTTTTTTTTGGGGGGGGGGGTCACCAAAGGTTTCTCCCTTAGAAGGGACTTCACATGCCTCTCCTTAGAATTCTTACAATCCAGCCCCTTAAATGCATTATGCCTAGATAAACACTATTTCCGCTATGTAGATAACATCCTCCAAAAATACCCCTAAGCCAAAATCTTAACTACCCTCACACAAAAACTAAACTATCAAACCCACCATAGACTTCACATATGAAGTAGAAAAAAGCAAAAACCTCAACATACTACTGCACAGAATCAATACTAACCTCCAATTTAGTGTATAATGTAAATCTACTTATAAGAATGACAATCAACTTTCAATCACACCACTGTACCAAAATCAAATCAGAAATCATCATTAGAGCCCTAAGGATTTGAAGCCTCTGGCATTTGAAAGATAAGAAAAACTACATTGAATACACTTTTAGGAACCCCTGCTAGCCCTACCATTTCATAAATAAAACCAAAAGAAAAGCATGCAATATATGCTACACCTTCAAAAACAATAAAAATAACACCCCCCCCCCAAGATATATCTCACTACCCACCAATTTACAATCCATTACAATAGCCAACAACATGAAAGACTCAGACATACCCATCATCTCAAGCATATCCAAGTCATGTATTCACGCAATCTTGAGTCAGGATTGTCCTAAAGTGTACATAGGCAAGACCTCCAGACCGATAAACAAATGAAGATATGAACACAAGAGAGCTCTCAAAACAAACAATCTTTCCAACACACTCACCACACATATAAGGCCACCATTTCAACTTACACTGCACCCACATTATAAAACATGAACATAAAAACATAAAAAAAGATGTATTGAATCGGCTTTCATTTCTCTAAGTGATACAGTTATCACCAGGAAATTTTAACTTCAGCCCACATTTAGCAAGACACATCATCAAGCAAATCAAATCATCCATACATAATACTAGCCACCCAACAGACCTTATTAACCCTCGAACACGCTGTTCCTTATCTACTACTTATATGCATACACACACACACTTACTCACATGCATACTCATTGATCCATACACATATAGATCCTCGTGGCTAGCAGGCACAAATCTAACTGAAACTCTTCCATTAATCAATTTCTGAATCACACCAACACCATACACACTTAACATTTGTTTGATTTCAACAACTCAGATGATCTCCCCAGAGTCATGACACATACACTACCCTCACATTCCACACACAATATCCATCATCACTCATCACAAACTCATAAATACCCGTTTACCATCAAACATACACTGTTAACAAGAACATATTCCTCCTTTCCTTTGGACACACATTCCCTATAAATCAAATTGTAGATTAACCTCATACTGAATACTTGATTATCTCACAGCACTGATGAGCTGAAGTCCAGCAGGGAATTCCCTTAAGGTCATGACATACATACCACCACTGTTTACCCTAACGTCTTGACACACATATCACCAAACTTGCCCATGATTCACCAACACATCATCTTCCTCACCCACTGCAAAATTCACTATCCAACCATAAATACACCTGGAGTCTTGTATTGCCTTAATTCCTGACAAAGCTTATAATGAGCGAAACATAGTGTCATTTGTCTCTGATATCATCATTTTACTCACATATCTATCAGATTATCTATTGTTCCATACCCTTATATTCATCACATATACATATACATACATACGCACACAAATATATATACACACATACATATATAGATATACACATTTACATATTCACACATATATACACATAGATATATACATATATATATGTATATATATATACATATATAAATTTGTATTGTGGATGTCAAGTGATCCGACATGATCACCAAAAATGTTTGAAGTGCATACTCATGAACAAATGGCAGACCCTAACACCAAACTGACATACTTTAGAGAGCTAGATGTCAAAGCATTCAGTTGGATAGCATCACAGGTCAAATATACTAACATGGCATGTTGTATACATGAGCGATGAATGACCCCTAAAATGGCTTTTTTATAGTGAGATGCAGTCTGGAAAGTGCCAAAAACCACAGGCCTACAAAGGAGTACAGGGATAGTCTCCAGAATTTTGGAATTAGTGTGGGAATCTGAGAAGAGCTAACACTGGATCAAAGTTAAGGAAAAATACAGCATGTTTGAGGAGAGACAAAGTAAGCACATACTCTTTTCAAGGCATGTTATGTGAATCACATTGAATCACACAGAAATCTGTAGAAACAGACTGTATAAAACAGTCTTTTACCTCCTTTCCCAACAATACAATGGCAGAATATGGCAAGGTGTGTGGACTGAAGAGACATATGAAAGTGTACAAGACAGCTATTTCACAAACAGGTTCAATCAATTTAGTGACCAATCTGACTTTTGTCTGTCATTTGTGCTTTGAACATGGCAGGTCAGCAGTTAGTCTTAGGAGCAACCTTAGAAGCTGGGTGACCAGGTAAAGAGATAGGACAGCTATCATCTGACAAGATGAAGCAATCATCATAAAAATATATATATACATATATATGCACATACACACACACATATACATACATATATATATATATATATACACACAAATATATATACACATATATATTCATACATAAGTATATATTCATATACATGTATATATACATATATATATATATATATTTATATATATGCAAAAGCCCAAATTACTACTTTCAACCTGAATTCTCATCTCGTTTATTCTCAGTTTATACGTCTCCTTCAACGCAACAGTTATGTATTAAGAAATGGACATATTTGGTCCAACAGAATGAATTATAAATTGCATTATATTATATAGAAACTTATTTGAGAAGATCTCCCATCATTACATGGTCAATATATCATTCAATTTAGATAACTTAAATAGAAAAATCAATTAAAAAAAAGGGGCTGCTGCAGGAATTGAACCTGCCACTGATAGGTAGCTACTTCAATATAGGGATGCACATAGCCCATTGTAATACAAAGGTCAAATAACTGCTTTCAACCAAAATTCTCATCTCGTTTATTTGCGTTTTTTTTTGTCTCTTTCAACACAACAATATGTATTCAAGAAATGGAAATTATTTGGTCCCACAGAATGAATTACGAATTGTGTTACATTATATAGGAACTTATCTGAAAAGATTTCCCATGTATATATATATATATATATATATATATATATATAATTTTAACTGTAGAAGCAAAAATTTCACCAACCCCCTAGAATGTAATAGATGCAAATTTCAATACATAAGAAAGTCCAAATGGCAATCAAACATAAGACTTAATAACTACAGGCACAGAATTAACAAATTGACAGATTAACAAACTTAGAACTCTCTCCCCTAACAGACTTAACACTAAACTCAACAACCCTAACCACACCAAAATCCTCTCACTCGTAATTACTCTATACTCACCAACACTATTCTTTAGACTATACTTCTACCTAGGCCCAAATACCCCTTAATATTCATATACTCTCATTCCTCATAACAACCCTACATCTACACCCGATCCCCCTTTATGTATCTCCACATTGGAAACTTCACACAGTCACACAGAACCCTACCTATAGAAACCTAAGTATGGTATTTAATTTGCACTCAAAGCCATCAGACTTTTCAGAACATCCACAATGACCATTAAGGATACAGAATATACATTTCCTAAAGGATATTTGATTATACATAACAAAGGCCCTATTACTCCACTAGCTGGATCAGCACTAGAGATAGCCTCATCCCTAAGTTTCCAAGCACTCAAACAGTCTAACATTAAACTACTATCCAGCACCCCAGTATCCATGACAATCAATGCCGAAGAATTCCCAGCCCCTACGATCCGCACAACCAATAAAATACCTATAACTGCTGTTACTTCTTACAATAGAATATCCAACCATACCACCACAGATTTCTCCAGAGACAAAATACAGTCTGGACTCACCATTATGACCCACAAGGAATCCTTCCTTGTTTTCCATTTTTGCTTCCAAAGCAAAACATCTGATGTTAAATTTGTTTTTTTACAGAAACCTTTTAACCACTGAAAGGCACAAACATGCTACTGAAGATGGGAACCCCTCCCGAAACATGTATAGCATACTGCATGATAATTAATTCATTTATGAATTTATTGATCAACAAATAAAGTCTCCATATACTTTTATTCCTGAGTCTGTCTCATTACCTATTGTTCATATATATATATATATATATATATATATATATATATATATATATATATATATATATATATATATATATATATATATATTTTTTTTTTCTTGTACAACACAATCAGGATATGTGCAATGGCTTGACTGTAACCAGAAACAGGATTAGATGTGCAGTGTGCATCCCCCCTCATCCAATTTCATCAAATCTTTATGCAATATCTTTTGTTTTCCTGTGTTGTTATATTTGAATTCTTCTTGGATATCTCTACTAATAGACAATATTTCTTTAAATGTGAATTCAAATATAAAAACAAGTCTGGTTAGTCACTCAACAGAAACCATCAATGACACATAGATACATACATACATAGATAGCTAGGCAAAATTTCTTAAGAACTGAAAAATCAGTTGACAGTTTTGGTTGACTGTTTCTAAAAAGTTGAAGATCACAAACTTATGAACTTGATAGAAATCATCAATTTGGAAGTGTAGCATAACATGACAAAGTGACCTCAATCATAAACGAAAAGCATTCAGAAAACATTGAAATTGTAAAGGTAACTGAAACATTCTGTGCATGTTTTCTTTATGGGATTGGGAAATCAATTTAAAAATTACCACACTATTATAAAAAGGTGTAAAATATCACTTGTTTCACAGAACATGATTATATTGATATTTACTGTTAACAGAAAAAGATTGATGAAAATGTCCAAACAGTTTGGTTAAAAAGCATTGAACAAGTCAAGATTGGGTAAGATCAAACAGCAAATTTGGGGAAAAATGGAAAGCATTTATTATCAATAATATTGATTTAATATCATTGACTTATAATATTACTGGGTTTTGCATAAAACATCATAGTTACAGGTTTGTTGCCATTATCTGAGACAATATAACAAAAGCAGAAGACATCTTCATCTAAAGGAATCCCAGATTTTGTTAAAATTTTAAGATATTTTAATAAATGATAAAATTACAACAATTCATTATAACATTGTAACATATTTCAGACAACTCAATAGTGAAGCTCTAAAGCAGGATTTCTCAACTTTTTTTACCCAACCCCCACCCTCAGTTCAATTTTCACCCACTTGGGGGAGCTATTTCCCCCACTGGGACTGAGTGGTCTATACTATTTAATGCT
The DNA here is from genome assembly GCA_963457665.1 of Thysanoteuthis rhombus. NCBI lineage: Eukaryota > Metazoa > Mollusca > Cephalopoda > Oegopsida > Thysanoteuthidae > Thysanoteuthis > Thysanoteuthis major. Next base: position 38,348,582 of record OY735201.1, read on the forward strand.
TTTAGCCAGATAAATGCTCACATCACTCACTGAATATCTTCGAAAGGAACATGGCATTCAATTATGTAATGCCTTATCTTGGCTAAGCCAAATAAATTTCATAATGAATTGTTTTACAGTAGATATTTGGAGCTTCAGGATGACCTACACATGCTTGCATAATGAGATAACATGATAATGGAAACAGAAATTAATAATTAAATCCATCTTTTTAAATACATATTTTGTAATTTACACAGTGGGAGTAGCACCCACTTATTTCATGACTTTAACAACATGAAATAGGAGATCGCCTTTTTTTTAAAAGAAAAATCCATTTGTATAGACACTTATATATGACAATATATCAACCACCGTAGCTCAACTTTCGCTCCCTACAAGGGGGATATTACCCTTGTTGAGAATGCCTGCTCTAAAGTTGTTTTATAATAGAAAAATTAACTAAGTAAAAACGATGAGCTGCTTAAAAAAGGTTTGATGGTATCTTTTTGTTAAATTGACTAGAAATGATGTTTGGTCTAGGTTTTTCTATGCAAAAATATTATTTGACAGTAGATTTGTTTGAAGACTAGACGCATACATTCTCATTTTGGTTGTTATAGTCTCAATGTTTTGGTCAATGAGCCCACTTCATCAGGTTCCTGTTGTGTTCTGAGCCTTTTCTGAAATTTTGAACCATTTATTCAATCCACGGGGGTAGACTGCTCTTGTTCAATGGTCAATGCTAGGGAAAATCTCATGTTAGTTAATTCTTGTTAATGTCCTTGTGATACTGCTTCTGCTTATTCCACTGAACCTGAGTATATGGATTTCACTACCTGAACCATAGATTGAACTTGCAACCACTAGGTAAACTGCATACACTTAACCAGCACTCAATAAACTAGTGTATGATAATGATGAAATCTCAGAAATTCAGATGGAAATTTCCAGATGGACAGTTTCTTTGGATATCATTCATTATGTACAGATTATAACAATTATGGAATTGCTATCTTTCAAAAATATTTTGTATACTGAGTTATTGCAGTTTAATAAGAAAGAGGCAGAGTTTTAAAAGTTTCAATACAATTGACATATGATACACAACTCCTGATTTAGCAGTGTAAACTCTTCATGTTTGTCTGTCCCATCATGCTAAACCAAACCGATATACAAAATAAGCTTTCCCCTTCCGTGATTTGAAATCATATCTAACTGATTGGTGAGTGACTTGCTTACCAACTAAGCTAAATTGACAAGTCTTACATATCTACCAAAATTTATGTTACAAATACACAATCTAATAAATGAATACATTTAAAAAATTAATATCTCCCCATCATGATTTGAAATCAGGACCAAGTAATTGGTAGCTGGCTCACTTACCGACTGAGACAAACTGACAAATCTTACTATCTACAAAAATTTATCTTACTGATACACGAGGGTTTATTTCATTGTAATAAATAAATGCATTTATACTAATATTTGTATAGTTCTATAATTTTTTCATTTATCATATATACATTACAAAAGTTGCTGTAATCATCTTCAGTTGGAATAGAAGTAGGAGTGGAATTTGACCCTGCAGCAGCCAGCCTTGTTTTGAAATCTTATCAACCTTCTAAAGATCAGTAAGATGAAACAAATTCTGGCTCATCAAAATGCATTAAATTCTAGAAATCTGTGTACATTCTCATAATATTAATAGTTTTTATACAAAACATCAAGAAAACAAAATTATACCAATGAAAATGCCAATAAACACTCCTAGAAAATCACAACAAATAGAATCTAATGTTTGAATTGAACATATCAAATTTTGAGTGAACATTAATAAGAAATCACTAGTTTCTAATGAATTCAGAATTTGACTGAAGTAAGTAGCATTCATATCCAAAAAAGAAATTAAGACAATTCTATAACGACTACTCAACTACCGAGCAGACTCAGGCAAAGACATAATAGAAAGGGAAGGAGTCACTAAACACAGACAACAGAACAAATCATAAGTGATGGTGGGTTACATGCACACAAATAATTTATATCAAAAGTTTGAAACAATATGTTGTTTTTACCTGACCTCTGATTTCAGACATGCCTTTTAAAAGATTCTCATAAAATGAATAATAATTCTGAATAGGAATTTTCATAATAAAACTTCAAAATATCTCCAGAACAACTAATGATAGTGTGGTCATATGATACATGCTATACATGACACAAATTATGCAACATGAAGTTTTGCAACTGTTGAGAATAGATTTTCAACATTTCCTCTGATCTCCAGAATGAAATAATTTTTTCAGAGTTTAAGGAAAGACATATCTAAAACATGAAGTTGGACATTTGTTACTACTGATAACTGAGCCTCAACATGACTTAGTTATGGCATGCTAATCAACACCATCTTTCAGGTCATATTGACCCATCAGTGTCAGATGCAGATACTGATCAAAGCCTGAGAAGAAGATCACCACCGGTGAGTTGAGGTGCCTCAGACAACCAACAAATAAGATTGAGAGGGACTTGATTAGCAATGTGAAGATCAGAGAAATTGTTGGCGCAACGCTAGTCTACAAATACATCCTGTGCCAGAGGATGAAATGGTTCAGATACCTGACAAGAATGGCAACCAACTAACCAGCATTTGGAGCCTTATCTTATAAGTTCAAGTGTCCGGGCAAGAGGACGACCTCAGACCCCACAGCCGTTAAATTGAGGGCATGGCAGTTCTACCCAAGTCTCATGGTCTGTCTTCCACAGAGGCAACCCACTAAGTCATCAACCACCATCTTCCAACCCTCCCCCATGACATCTCTGTGATAAAAGAAGAAAGTACAGAGAACTTCTTGGCCAGCACATGTATTTGTGTTTATTTTCATCTCTTCTATAACTTCATTCTTCTTTGCTGCAATCTGATCTTCAAGAAGAAAAAGATTCTGTTCTTCTTATCACAAAAACAAAACTCCATTATAAGGCTAAGAAATTGCTCAGTTGGTATTCAAATAACTTGCTTTCAATCACTGCGTTGTCTACTTGGCACTTGAGTAGCTTGTTGATGGTAAATTGCAGGATAAACATACATTTTTATCAACAAAAGGGCCCTATGAGAGGAATTACAAAAACTGATTACAGCAAGGTAAGCCCTACCATATTATAAATTGCTTTAAGCAGTTATGATAACAGCAAATAGTCACTAAAAGACAGAGCAATGATCCTTAAAGATATTACTACTACTATTACCCACATTAACAAGTTTGGTTGAAGCAATAGAGTAGTGAGCAGAAGACCAAGAAGTGTGAGGTTCCATCTCATGTGCCAATCTGGTTGAGGCTCATTACCATAAACTCACAGAGAAGAAAGAAAAAATCTTGACTTTCACCAAAGATGAATAGACTTTTCACTTAGCCATTAGTCCAGTACATGTAAAATCTGTAATACCCATGTGGTTTATCTACAACAGAAGTTTACGAGCCAGGAGGGCAGGGACAACTGCCCTCCCCTGATTCAGGCAAAATTGTAAAATTTCAGGCAAATTAGTGCAATTCAAGCTAAACCATGTAAAATTTCAGGCAAATCAAGTCCTTTGGCCCCCTTAACCAAAGAGTCCCCATACACCTATTGTCTACTGAGACTAATATCACTACAGATACAAAGTGGGCAATGGATTCACTTTACTATGTATTAACTTCAATATTCTATTTGCTATTATCTACAATTGTGGAGAGAGAGAGAGAGGCAGGCTGTTCTTTATACTTGCTATTCCGTCCACTTGCATCCACATCTCAGCTCCCTTGCCAAGGGTATTGGTCAGTAGATTCTTTAAAAAGTTCCAATTTTGTATCACCATCATGACTGTTGACTCTTGGTGACTGAATGATTTTCTTGTTTTAAAGTTTTAGACCGAATTCCAACGTGAAGTCTCAATTTTCTTTATTTAGCTGTAAAACAATTTTTTTCTAACTTCTGTATTTGCATACAATTCAAGGTTCATCGAAAATCTAGCATAGGAGAGAAAACAGCCTTTAATGGTTCATACATCTGAATAAATTATTGATCAAATTTCTTTTATTTTTCAAGAACTTGATTCTTTATTACCGTATATGCTGGACTATTAGACGAATATTTCACAAGGGCATTTGGAGATCTACCACTCATTGCAACTCATCCAAGCTTCATAACTCTCTCCATCAAGCTTTGGTAGATGGCACCCTAGTATTGATACCAGCGCAATGGTTGCAGTGTAATATTCGTACAATTTTCTTGTTAATTAAATGTCCATTTTAAAAACCAGCATATACAGTACTTCCCAACATTGGGTATTACTTATTTTAAATTAACTACATTGTTCACTTACTGTTTCAACAGAAATATTTATAGGCTTTATGTTTATGCATTGTTGAATTTTATCAAATAAAATCAAAAGTAAAAAATAAAGCATGAATATACTTGAAAACATAAAAAAATTATTTGAAAAAACACAGCAAATATTAAAAATGGATGACATTAAAAAATCGTTGAATAAAAATTAAGATAATCTAAATAATACACAAATGTTTTCAACCAAAAAAATTGTATACTTCATTGGATAAAAAAAGTACAGAGATCAAACTGTACATTTTTTTAAATCATCACCTAAATGACTGTATACATCTGGGGTAGGCAACCTACAGTCCACTGGCCAAATCCAGCCTACGAATGGATTTTGACTACATTGTGAGCAAATATTAAGATACTATGTATACCTTTTTTTTTTTTTTTAAAAGATTATTTGCATTTTTTTAATTTAATAAGTGATGACTGAATCAAGTTCTTTGATTACTAATTGGCATCCTTGTTTAAGCACAAATGATTTTCTATGATGCGTTATTTATTGGTTTGAGGCAAAGTATAACCGGATGTATTTAAATAGATAATTACCATACTTCAAACCTTTTTACAGCATTTATCTGGCCTACAATCCACTCATTAACATATGATCTGACCCATAGAAGCAAAAAAGGTTGCCAACTCCAGGTATACACTATAAAACAGAATAAAAGTTGTATCATACTGACATTTTAAAATCACAGAATTTAGGAAGAAAATTTTCCTGACGGTACACTTATTTTCTAAAATGAATCTACCAAAAGGGATTAAATTGACTAAGGTTTTGGTTGTTCAGAAAGTGTTCTATATGCACATTTTAAACAATATCGATATTATCAAAAGATCTTTCATCTTTAGTGTATAAAGATATGAATTCTAAATTATGCAAACTGAAATCATCTACTTTTATTTTCATTATAATTATCATTTCTACAACTACAGCTTTGGACCAGAAAAGAGGCCCAGGAATAAACAGAAAAGTTCTTTGATAAGCTCCTCTTTTATATTAGTCTAGTTCTTTAAATGTTATTTGTAATTAATACAAATCATATATATATATAGAGTCACTCATTGGTGTGAAATTCTGGCTATACTTGCTATCTAACTTTTCATATTGATCATATTGGAAGAAATGTACATCCCAATTAATCTAGTACAGAAGAAGGTTAGAAACAAACCCCATACCCAAATGAACATCCAAATTCTTAGCCAATAATAGGCCATTCATAATATTTAAAAGATTCAACTGCACACAGGGCCAGTCCTAGGGTTCCTGGCACCGTAGGCAAACTGAACTTCAGCGCCCTTTCAAGTCAACTGAGCTAATCATCAGTCATAAAAATTTCCTTTGCCAATTGTTTCTCTTAGTTTCACCACAACAGAAGGTATTCAGTTGTCAAATATTCCTGTAAATCTCACATCATATCAGAAAATTTTCTCACTTTGACTGTTTTTTTTATTCTGTTTAATTCAATCATTTTCCTATTTTTTCATTTGTATTTGAAAAGTCCTACTGTCTCATACACATGACAAGTGTACACTATCATTTACAGCTTCAGACAGCTGCCCATGTTGCTGGTGCCAGGGGCCAGCCCTGACTACACAATACAATGCATGAATAGAATTTCTTCCAGTGTACTTCTGAAACCCACATGAAAATTTGCTGCCATTACATAATATCTGGAGGATTTCTTGAAGACTCTCCAACATAAGGCAGCGTTATCTCCGGCAGAGTGTCAAGTTCATAGGATCTAAACAGACTGTAATTCATTAAGGAAAATGCTAAATGCTTAAAAAAGTCAACTGCATATATGGTATTTGAATCCAAATTAAGGCCAGAAACCGATCACTGAATTTCACAGCAGGCATTATACCCATCCAGAGATATTAGTTCTACAAATCTGAAGAAACAAATTAGATAAATATCAAATATGATGGAAGTACACACAAAAATGACAACAACATAAAAAACAATTCTTTGATTATGTTTATTGACAAAATAATTAGCGTTGATAATTATTGTGCATTATAAAGTTTCAGAGTCAAATATATTAGTATGTATAGAAGACTGATAAATCCTTCTAACCAGACAAATTTTGATACACTGAAAGTATATTTAGCTAAAATATTTGTTTCATATCTGTTATAACATGAAATCCTGATACATCATATTGTCATTTTTAATATGTAAATCACAGATTCAAAATGGATCACATATAATGAAATAAAGAAGCCTATGACAGAACAATAGAATCTAAGTGAGATTAGTACAATTACCTGAAGAACATAGATAAAATAATGAATATACAGGAAACTCATTTACTGAACGAGAATTTGTATTATTTTCAGTTAAAAGATTTCACATTAATCTCTTCCTTGATACATGTTCTATTTCAAGTATGTGTATCTTCATTGAAGTAAAACCTCACACGACAACTAGTTGAGGCATTAAACTAGATCAATATAACACAAAGAAACATCAATAAGTCTGCTGCATAATGATGAAAACAGCATTTATTATACACTACAAATATTTATTTTTCAACATAATCTCTTTCCTTATATGGTGGATATTAATCTAATCAAAATTCAACTAATAAGTGCATTTATTGATTCACCCTCATATTGTGGAATAACAGTATGATAGTATTTTAAATGTGAATTTTCCTTTTGAGATGGGAATTCATTATTGAATATTTTATGGTTTGTCTTTCGCCTTTCTTAATAGAATTTTGAACTGAACCCTTGATTCAATTAGAGGTGAGATGTCTCCAATTGGTGTTTCTTCACAGTTTGCAGTCCATCTCTTCTACTGACCCAATGTATATATCTATATCTATCTATCTAGCAGCGCTACTCAACCCAAGAATTGAACCTGCAACTGCCAGGCTAGAAGTACTTACCAATGTCTTTGCCCTCATGTCTACATATCCCTTTATACAACTTGGTGAAAATATTGACTTCTGAACCAAATGAAGCTTCTTTCTCTCACTCTCTTTCTCATGATATCCACGCTTGGTCAACTCAGGAGGTTGCTATAGCCTAGTATGTACATTGAATCTTTCAATCATATAATTCTCTCTCAATTATTCTGACTTCATTCCATAGGGATGTATGTCTCCTCCCTTCCCTCCACACATGATCAGCAAAATTCCGCAGAGGTTATCAAGTAAGACAGACACCTGAAGAAGGACAAAGTGCATGATGGCTGAAACATTGTGGTGGAAATAACCAAGATGAGGACACTAGTTCGAAAGATTCAATAAGCAATAAAAAATGTCTCTCTTTATTTTTATTAGTCGAAGCATTGTAGGCCATTAATATTAATTTTTGACAACTATTTTCTTTATTTTTTCATATTCACGAAAATCTACCTTTTATGGAGTTAATTTCTCATTTATAGTAACTATATATATCCACCTCCTTTGATTTTTGTTCTGTATGAAAACTGGTGGTACAGATATCAGATCACCATCGCCCAACAAATGACTGACCAACCAGCCAAGTGGGCAACAAATTCTTCTCTCTTGGATTGTTTGTGTCTATGTGTATATGTGTATATGTGTCTCCGGACGCTCCTGGTCGAGTTGTGAATTTGTATGAATACACCACTAAGCACCATCTAAAAATGACCAAATCTTGTACTGATAGTTAATAATAGACGATTTTTTAGCTAATTAGTTCCAATGAATATGCAGGCTACAGTGATTCATTAATGTGAAGTACTTAAGTGTTGCCTATTATCAAAATATAAGTAGATAATAACAATTGCTCATCAAAGTGGCTTGTCTGAGGGATGAAATAGCTACATATCTATTTCCCATTTGTTGATGTTTGAACCCAGGAAAAAGGCCAGGATTACAAATGCTGATTTTGTGAGCAGACAGGTCCTCTCAACTTGAAAAATTTGTGTAACAAAATCTCCTTTCTCCTATTTCTGAATGTTTGGCCTAGGTCCATGTTAATTCAAGCTTAGTAGATATCAAGTCATCAAGAGGTTTTTAAGAGGCTTTTTGATTTTAACCTTATGTACACATTCAATAATCTAGGGCATGTTACATCAAAATTTACTATGGCTAATAGCCAAGCAAGTACTAATGGTACTTTCACTTCTCATCTACTGTGATTTTGAAATCAGAAATTTCTATTGAACACCTGGCACATATGTCAACCTAGACAAACATATTTACAGACTTTTTTTGTATATGTGATATGTTTGCATTAGAAACACATTATTAAATAACGTGAACCTCAGTCACAGATACATATATACCAATAGCAACTGAATGCCCACGTTGTTAATCAATTGGATTCCTTCAATACATGATGCCCATCATTGTTGTCAATATCTTATAGATACATTTCTGACAAAAGGAAAATATTATTTACAATTTATCTTAAACTCATCTTCATCAACAGTCAGTATTTTCTTACTTTCTGCTTTTTTTTGTCAATATTCAAATTGTTTTTCAAATGAAAATCTTGTAGATAGAACAAAAGTGAAAATTTGAAGCAGGGAACTATAAAATCTTCAGGTGAGAGAATGTGGAGAAATGGCTCAAACTCCATAGAAATGCCGGTAGACATTTTACCAAAATATATATACACATATACATACATACATACATACATACACACACACACACACACACACACACATATATATATATATATATATATATAGATAGATAGATAGATAGATATTAAAAATTAGGAATATGATATAAAATAATACAGTATCTGATGAGTGATGGGTTCATTTCATAAAGTACTCAATATATTCAGCATTAAACTTCAAGTTGAGTTAGAGTAGAGCTTAAAATATAATGAAGTAAAGGATCATATATATATATATATGCACATATATAATATATATATACATATCTATATAATATATAATTTATACACACACACACACATAAATATATAAAGAGATATAGATATAGATATAGATATAAATATAGATATATAGTTTCTTTCATAAAAAGATTATCTCACAGAAATTCAAATATGTCCATGAACTTTTTTCTCAGATAATAACTATTTGATATTATGAATAAATGATGTTAAAATGCCAGCCAGCAAAATTCATATTATGGCTAAAATAGTTTTTCTCATAATGTAAGAAAATAGAAAAAAAAAGCTAATGTCTCACATTCATATACAGATGGAATTCATCAGTGTTATTAAAAACTTCCTCATAGACTTAGTAAACAATATTTAGTAACAGGCATTAATGTAAATTTTCAGCATCTAACTGACACTACAGAAATTTCAAAATCTTGCAAAATCAGCATATTGTTTTAATTTAATAAAATTTTCCAAAATCAATTTATCAAAGGAAGAATTTGAAAAATAATAATTTTCCATTCCATATTTTGGAGAAGAACAATTTTTTTCACATGATTCTTAACCCCAACTTTTATGAATTTGATGATTTATTTTATTCATATTTTCATGCCTTTGTTGATTTTTACACATTTTCTATATATATCCTTTGAGATGATAACCATGTCTACTTTTTTTTAGAGAGCTATCCAGATAATGCTCAAACAGAAGTCTTACTTTTGGATTTGAAAAAAACAGGAAAGTCAAGTAAAATATTTTTTTTTTGCAAATTTTTCAGTTTTGTTCATTTAAACATAATCAGGGCTTTTGATCTGGGGAAAAATTGTTTTTTCACTCAATATTAAAGAAAAATTGATTTTCCATCATTCTTATTGATTATTTCAATTGATCCTATATTTTTTAATCTTTCTTTATCGTGCCTCAACTGAAATTTCAGCAAAATGAAAAGAAAAAAATATTTTTTAGGTGTATTTTTCACATATTTTCTTCTATCTTTTTGTTTATTTCAAATTATCAAAGGTTGCAAATTGATACAGATGAGACAACGTGCATTTTTTTGCATGGCAGAGCTGTGGTGTATTTTATTGTTCTAAATTCTGCATGTCCCTTCAGTCTTCGATAGACAGCAAAAATGCCCCAAGTGTCAATGCTTGATCATAAGATCAATAACTTCCAAGGAAAGGTACTGGTTGATAATGTTAAAAAAGTTTTTTTCTGGTTTTTCTTAATGCAAAATATACAACATTTCTGGTTGAGTTTAGTTGACCAATGATAAAACTGAGAATTTACACTAAAATTATACGAATTTGACGCAATCTTTTTGATAAATTTTCAACTACAGAATTCCAAATTTCAAAGTTTTTTCTACTGTCATTAATAATGGCATCATTATTGATTTTTTGCTAAATATAGGAAAGATTGAATTTATAACAGTCAAATCTACATTATAATTATTGAAAATGTTTTTTTTCTTTTTGTTCAAACAAAAATTTTGGCTAATTTAATTTTTAGAAAAACATTAAAAAATCGAATGGAATTTAAAATTCTTGAAATCAGGTATTGATTTCACATTGAAAATTTTAGTTCAAAATTAATCATGCCTATTTAGTAAAAATCATAAGATGAACAAATATGCTAGATATTTACTAAGCTTAGCTTAGTTAAGCAGAGGGACACTATAATGGAGTATCCAGTAAGGATTGAACTCACTTTCAGTGGATTTATCAACAATATTAACATAACCTTATGCTACAGCAGGCACTAAAGACTGTAAAATATTTGCATTTTATCTACATTTAGCTTTGGTGTTGATTGGTGTACAAAACTCTTACTGTTAAACTACAAGCAATCAAATCACAATAATCAAAGTGTGCAACCGCTACCCTCTCTATCTATCACATCATGTTTCAGAGAGAGACTGGCTTTACTGCTCAAATGAATATATGTTGAAGAAACAGAAAATGGGGAAAAATAAAGCAGACATTTGTTTATTTGCTTACATTATTCTATTTATTTTACAGTATCGTACATATATAGAACTCATAAATAACACATTAATGATGTTATATTGATGTATTCTTGGTAGTTGTTTGCTAATTAAACCATGGAATTTCCGTGGGTTCATTTAGTAGAAAAAGGACTGCAAAAGTTTAAAATTGAAAATCTGAAAAAGTACAGCAGATGAATACCATATTAGATGGCATATAAGACCATACTTAATTTAGAATATTAAAAAGAAATGTATTTCTCTGAATTCTTCTCATTCATCACCCAGTTTTTTTTTTTTAATTCTCTTCAAGTTCAAGCCAAAGGAGAGCTGGAAAAAGAATGTTATATTTAGCTTTTATGACATTTCTATTTTAAGGAAAAAGATGTCTAGAGGTCTTATATGCCTTCAAATAGAGTGATTTTTTAAAACTATTCAGAATGAATTTGTTAAAAATTTCAATTTGAAATATTCACTGTGTCAAATGATGATCTGCAGGCACACGTCATCCAAAAAGATGAATGAGTCATGTGAGCATCCATCAAAATGATTTCATTTCTTCATTGATTTCTTAAGATTTTCTGTTTTTATCTTAAAATTAACAATTTAAATATTTCAACTGCTATAAATCCGTAAATTTCAAAGAACCAAAATAGTTCAAATATTTTTACTTTTTTATTAGTAAAAAGAAAATGATTAAGATATGAAATAATGTTTGTTGTACAGATATTAATATCACTTCTAAACCTTATCAAAAAGATTTAAATTAACTCAAGAATTCAAAGAATTTAATTCAAAGATTTAAATTGACCAAAAATTCAAGGAATCCTTATATGAATCTTGATAGACTTTCCATTAAAATTGTTGCATTAATCCTGTTCAGTTAGAAAAATTATTGAGAGGAGTTTTCCTATTTTATTTCAAACACCACTTAGTTTTGAATATTTTATAATTATAATTTGTATGGCCTTGTTATTTTCTAAGCAGAACTATATCTTTGCAAAAAATATACATATATGTAATATAATCACTCTTGATCATTTGGAATTCCAGAAATTAGTTCTCATTTATCGTTTCCAAGAAAAAAGATAACATAACAGAAAATGGTGGCACATCGAATATATCACCACAATCTTTTCCAACAAACCCAAAATACAGGAAATATTTCAATGAAATTATAGCTGTACTATTAGATTGACATTTCGTTAATTTGATCCAATGTTTCCAAGTTGATCTTATTTGTCTTCGCAGAAATGGGGTCAATCCATTTTCAAATGTAATATAGGACAGTTCAGCAATGATTGTGGACAGGTTACAGGAGAAGAAGACCAAGATATAATCAAAGCATTTCAATGGAAGAAGACAAAGATATTATTAAATAATTTTGATGGGAGAAGAATACCAAGATATTATCGAAACCTTTCCATGGAAGAAGGAGACCATGGTATTATTCAAGCATTTCCATGGAAGGAGAAAACCTAGATATCATTGAAGTATTCCTATGGAAGACCACAATAAAATTGAAGCATTCCCATGGAAGAAAAAAATCACGATATTATTAAAGCATTTCCATTAAAGAAGACCAAGGTATTATTAAAGCATTTCCAAGGAAGAAGAAAAAAAGATATATTTAAGGCATATCCATCAAAGAAAACAACAATATGATTGAAGAATTTCCATGGAAGAAGAAATCAGTGATATAATTTAAGCATTCTAATGGATGGAGAAGCCTGAGATATTATCACAGTATATCCACGATAGAAGAAGACCAAGATATTATTAAAGCCTTTCTATGGAAGAAAAAGACCACAATATTATTTAAGCATTTCCATGGGAGAAAAAGACCAAGATATCATTAAAGCATTCCCATTGAAGAAGAACATGATATGATTGGAGCATTTCCACGAGAGAAGAAGACCAATACATAATTAAAGCGTATCCATGGAAGATGATGACTAAGATATCCTTCACGTATTCACATGGAAGGAGGAGACCACAATATTATTCAAGCATTTCCATGAAAGAAGAAGAGAAAAATATAATTAAAGCATTTCCATAGAAGAAAAAGACAAGGATATTATGATAATTTTGATGGATTTTTTGAGAATTTTGAGAGGACCAAGTTATTATTTTAGCATTTCTATGGAAATTGAAGACCATATAATTTAGGCATTCCGATAAAATGAGTAGACCAAGGCATTAATAAAATATTTTCATGAAAGAAGATATTATTGAATAAAATCCATAGAAAAAGAAGTCCAAGATATTATCAGAGCAGTTTTTGGTACAAGAAGACCAAGATATTATTAATGCATTTCTATTGAAGTAGCCCTGGATATCATTAAAGCATTTGAATGGAAGAAAATCAAGATATTATACAAACATCTTCATGGAAGAATAAGACCAAAATATTTTAAAAGCATTTCCATGATAGAAGAATACAAGATATTGTTAAAGTATTTCCATGGGAGAAAAAGACCACCATAGAATTGAATCACTACCATGGAAGAAAACCTAGATATCATTAAAGTATTTCAGTAGAAGAAGACCAGGATATTATTGAAGCCTTTCTATGGAAGAAGACCAGAATATAATTTGAGCATTTCCATGGAGGAAGACCATGATATAATTAGAACATTTCGATAGAAGAAAAAGACCAAGATATTAAAACAGCATTTCTATGGAAGAAGACCACAGAATTATTTAAGTATTTCCATGAAAGAAGAAGACCATGATATTAAAGCATTGTTAAGTTACAAAAGTTTGCATTTGATCCACAGTAAAAATGGAGCCATCAACTGGAGTAGATTTCGTCATTTTGCCGGGCGATATCAATTTTGCATTTGCAAGGTCATACAAGCAACTTTTTCTTGTATACCAGGGTATTTTTCAGTCACTAGTTCAATTATCTTGCTATTTCAAGTTGTATAACAAGGACTGAAAAGAACATGCGTGATAAATTGCATTGATTAATATTCTTAACAATAATCTTATAACCACAATACACAAATGTGTGTGAGTGTTGACATTAAACCATCTTGTGATAATCAATTCACCTTGTTGCCATAAACAAATTTTCACTTGCAATACATAAGTACACTAAGAGTAAAAATATATAAAAGTAGCCAGAGAAATTTTTGCAATAGATGGAAGTTGAAGTATAAGTGAAGTAATATGGTCCCAAAAAGAAGTGCAGTCCCTTCAACTATTACTTAATTTTCACGTTTCATACTACAGTGACTATGGTTCCAAATTACTTAAACTTACCCTTACCCCTAACATGGTAAAACATGAATGTCTGCAGTGCCACAAATGAGATGTGAAAATAAAGCAATACTACTAGCTCTGTAGAGAGGACCCCGCACTTCTATTTAGGGGCTTCACTACTTGACTTATACCAAGGGTAATTTTAAGGATAGCTGATGATAGTTATTTAGCTATTCAGCAATGAAATATGATTGCAAATCATTTCTCTCCAGTGTTAAACGTATATTAAAACTATGGAACTAGTTCAGGTTTCTACAATTAAAAGAGACCAAAGTGTATAATACCAGTATTAAAGGTAATAATTTCAAAAGTGGAGCGAAAAAATGATAAAAAAACACTTTTTGCATTATATTACTGCTTCATCAATAATCAGAGACTATAATAAGCTCCAGTGAAGCATAATCAATTGTTGACCTAAAAGTAATCAATGCACTCACACAAAGGAAAGAAAAGCAAAGATAGGGAAACAGCAAAGCTTTGGACAGTATGTTGGCAAAGGTACACAGCTAGGCTTTCTCACATATGGTATCCAGTCAAAAATTTGCAAATAATTATCCCGATTCCTCTTTAATTAGAAGATATCTGTTCCACTCTCAAACTCACTGTATCAATTCTAGAACAGCATCTCTCACATCCATTCAGATTCATACACTTCAGCAATAACCTTCTCTCTGTAATTATTCTATTAATATATTTGCAAATGATTTTAGCATCAACTCGTTCATTCACAGCATGGCTTGAGTTTTCATCCTATACAAAGTCTTAGTTAAAGCTATGATAGGTAATATTTGATTATATGAAGTACTTTCTATTATCAATTATTTTTGACCAGTGCTTCCTTTCATCTTAATTTTTAGTTGCTTTTTTTTTTTGGTTGCAATTTACTTGGGCCAAAAGTCTACAGCAGGGAGAATAAGCTCTCTGTGACTCACATCCCTTTTGCCCCAGGGAAGCCAGGCTAAATGTACTAATCAATTAAAAATTAAGATGAAAAAAATACTTATCAAAAATTAATGATAATGGTTAACAATGCTTCATCTGATAAAAATAAAAGTGAAGATAATATTGAAGAACTTTCTGCTCCTCAATCATGTGTATTCTAGATGGTATAAAAACTTGCTTCTTTAACAATTGCCAACTACTGGTGCACCACCAACTGGCATTTTTTATCTTTACCATTCCATGTTAACTATTACTTGTTTAAATGACTAAGTGCAGCTGATTGATTATCATTAAGAAGCCTGATGCACCATCTCGAGCAGCACGCATGTTGAGCAGAACAAAATTTTAAACCACAGCAATGAACTCACAAAAAATCATTTCCAACTTTGAAAATTCCAGATTATTGCTGTCAACATCTTATACAAGCATAGATTATGCCTTAATCATTTTCCTTCCATATACCCCTAACATGGTTATATAAAAAGATCCCTACAACATGCAGATCCTGGAGGATGGGGGTCAGAGGATCCAGACCCCTGCTCGCTGCTCAGGCATAAAATAATATTTTTTTCAATTTTGATATCCAGATAAATGAATTCTATGAATAAAAAACACAAATAATCCCAAGCAATCATGAATTCACCTTAAAAACAAAAATAAAAATCTATCTTATTCTTCATCATGTGACGTGTCTTCCATCTTATTCTGAATTTTTTTGGTCCTGTGCAAAATTTTTTTCTACCTTGCTCTTTTGCCAATTCTAGCACTAAAAAGCTATGACTCAAAAGTAAGCATAAAATACCAGCTCACATATTACTTTCTTGTATTCGATGTTTTAAATTTATCTTTTCCAAATATTTTTTTCGAAAATAAATTTTTCCAATTGGACCCCATTCGGTTAAAAATTTTGGATCAACTCCTGGCTGATCCACAAATAAATTTGAAATGCAAAGGGATCAATTCTTAAGGCGATCAGTCATTAGGAGACCAAAAATTTCTAACTGCTTTATAGTACACTTAATTTTTCAATCTATTTCTCAAAAAAATTGTAAGTATTACATAAGTGTGTTCAACACTAAATACAAACCATGTAATCCTGTTTGTTTAATGCACTTTTTATTATAAAGTTTGAACCATAAATATTTCCACCACAATTATCAAAATGTATTATCAAAAACAGGAAGCATTCTAAAGCATCCTGTGAAATGATATAAATAAATCTAAAGTAAATCTAAATAATTTGCTAAGATATAATTACAAAGTACTATTCAGATTTAGAAAAGATCCTTTACTTATTTATTCATTTGTTTATTAGATAAAAATTCCTCTATGGTCATCTCAATATATAGTCTACATCAAAAATATGTATTCAACACTAAAATAAACATGCAAAAATGTACAAAACGTAATAAAAATTTACAAGCATATCATTACAGAGAAATGTATACCAGGCACATTTTTTAACTAAATTCTTCAACATATTTCAGTTAATAACTCTCAAAATTGCGCAGTTGATTCATTTTCTATCCCAGATGATCTAAATTTGTGTAGGTTATTCTTACAATTATTCATACTTGTACTATTTATTACATAAGTTGGTAAAATATTCCAGTATTTTAAAATTCTCTTTAAGAAAAATTCATTTTCACAACTTAGTTTTTGCAATGGACATAGCTAGTAAATTTCTCATCCTTTCTTATTAGACATCAGACTTCCACACTTTTTAGACTTCCATAACTTGTAAAGCTATTTAATATCTTGAAAGTTTTGATTGTTACTTCTTGCCCACCTTTCAAAGTAGTCATGCATAACTTTTCTAATCTATCTTTATCACTTAAATCTCTTGTTCCATGGATCATTCTGGTAAATTTTCTCTGCACTATCTCCAAATTCAAAATTAAATTCCAATTATCATGTTTAGCGAATGGGGCCCAAGCCTGTACACAATACACCAAATCCATGGCACTAGAGATTTAAGTATTAAAGATAGTCTAAAAAAGTTATGTCATGTGAAAACATTTCTATTATACATAAGAATTTTCCTGAAAGATCATTTATAAACATTAAGAACAATAATGGTACAAAAACAGACCCATGTGATGCCCCAGACATTGCATCAAAAAAAGCATCCTCAACTTTGACTCTCATTTTCCTGTCTATTACAAAACCTTCGACAATGCTGATTATATTTTGTGAAATTCCAAAATTTTCTATTTTCACAAGTATTCTATAATCTGAGACACTATCAAAAGCCTTACTGAAATCTATATACAGAATGTATTGATAGCATTTATCATCAAAATGCCAATGATGAGACAATTTAAACATGTGATAATAGATATTCATCCTCCAATGGATCTCAAACAATTTATGAAACTCTAAATCATAAATCTCCCAGGGGATGATTATTTCTGCGTATAATTGTTTCATTGCCATGTGCAATGCTTGGATCAAAAGAAAACAAATGGTGTTAGTTCAAGAATAGGAATACACAACAGAAATTCAGTTATGTTTGAATGCTTCCTCTGTGTCTTTGATAACATTCTTAAGCTTTCAAATATAAAAGACTAAGTTCCAGTTCCAAGAGATAGAAAAATAGCAATTGGATATTTTCTTAGGTCAACTGCAAATGACTGAAATTTCAGTCATTGCAGTTATATGGTTTAACTGCAAACAATCAGAATTTCCATCAGTCATGCAATGGACCCTACCACTTAAATTATGATTTTCTACTTGTTTCTGTGTTTCTCAGTCTGTAACTTAAAATGGAGGGGTCCATGGTTTACAGAAAAAATAAACTGTTCAGTTTATTTTGCATCACCCTGTATAATCAAAGTTACCACCGCATTTAGAACACGGCAGCTGAACTGCTCCTTGCCGCAGTTAACGGATTAAATTGCATTATATTGAATGGTTTGGTACTAGTGTTAGTCACATCCCTTAAACCCACCCACTCTACCAACCCAAGAAAAATTAGTCATCGAAAGACATTGAAAATGAATTTATGAACACTTAACCAAAAAAAAAAAATCGCGTTTGGTTGAGTATTTGTACAGTGAAATAATTTGATATTTTTCTGCGATATAAAAAAGTTCAAAATGTAATTGATTTTTTAAAATCTTTTTTTAAAAACAATTGCGATAATATTTGAAAAAATTTTTTTCAAAGAAATCCATGAAATCTCAGTTTTATATTACACTTCAAGCAGACTCCTCATGGTTTTTGAAAATGTTGCAAGATTTCTACAGCAAAATAGAAATACTTTTCCCAGTGAAGAGAAAAGTCGACTAATCTAATTTTGTTTTTTTCTCACTTTCTTTACAAATGTAATTACCATAGTATTTCAAGAAATCTTCGAATATATCAGGTTAAGTTGCAATTTCTAAAGATTTTGTACCTCAAGTATAGCTATCCCCTGAAGCGTTCTTCATGACAACTGCAACTTGCTGACATGTTTGTTTTTTTGTTTTTTTTAATAATTCCTTATACTTAATTCATGAAATGGAAACTAATACATAGGCGAATATTTTTCGTTAGAGAAAAATTTACGAGAGCATAATTTCATCTTCATTCAATTTCTGGTAAAATTCAAATTATATTATGAAGTTCATTGAAAAAGAACTTAATGAAACTTTCGCTTTCGTTTGTGGATGTAAAATATCACCAAGTGATTTTGTCTCCAGGTTAGCAGATATACAAGTGAATTTTCCTTTGCATAACTATGTTTTCTTAAGGAATTTAATCCTCCATATCTTCTGTCAATAAATAGACATCTCATAGAAGTGAACATTAAAGTGAGGTCATATGGGGGTTCAAAATTGATTTTTTTTTTAATTCTAGTATCGTTTTTTTCCGTATGGTCCCTTGTTTATTAATTTAGAAATTTTCTAAAATAATACTTTTTCAAGTAATACAAAAAAATTATAGCGACCTAGCCACCAATGTATTGAGATTATTAGGGAGTTCTTTCCAATTCCAATAGTTTAAAATTTCCGTGCGGTTCCTGTTGTGAAATTCTGATGAACGAACTAAAAATTTCGACGTCTTTTTCTTTGCTATATTCTTATCTTAATTTTATGTCATTTATTCAACTTTTTTTTCATCTCAATGAAAATGAAAACGGGGGCGGAAGAGTAAATGATTTTGAAAAATATTTAAGGAGCTTTCCAAGTATAAGTAACGATCCAAGAGACAGAATAAACAGAATCTACTTGAAATCTATCTCTTGAATTTCCCGATTGTAATTTCCTCTTCTCTTCCTGTTCAAAAGCTGGCTAGACAGCACCTGCA
Organism: Thysanoteuthis rhombus; assembly: GCA_963457665.1. NCBI lineage: Eukaryota > Metazoa > Mollusca > Cephalopoda > Oegopsida > Thysanoteuthidae > Thysanoteuthis > Thysanoteuthis major. The sequence continues at coordinate 38,368,269 of OY735201.1, forward strand.
TATCAAACGTGGCGCGGACTGTCTGAGCTATTGATTAGCACGAGGAAAAAGGAAGTCGATGTTATTCTCCTCAAGTCAATTCATTCATATTCACTCTTCTAAGGAGCGTATTTTCACTGGCGTACTATTCTTATTCAAGAGAAGAAAAAGAATCATTTAGTTAAAAAAAAAATAAAAAAAATTTCAGTTTAAAAAATTAATCGCGAAACCAATTTCCGGATTTAATCATTATTGAGTCGATCAAAGACTACTGATAAACTTGAGTTTCACAATTCAATTAAGTCCTCAAGTAGGTCCTTACTCAAAATTATTAGTACCTAATTAATTTATCGGCAAAAATTATACTCGTTTTTTTTTTAATCATTGAAAATTCCATTAATAGATGAATCATCAGGAAGATAGGGATGAGTAAATTAAAATTTTTAGATCCACTCGAAAAATATTTCCTTTGAAATTATTTTTAAAAATATCAAATATAGAATAAACAATTTAAATCTGAAAGTCTAACATCAGTTTTTAGTTTAAGTTTGTTAGTCACCTCTCGTTTCCTCAAGATGAAAACTTGAACTCATTTAAATTCAAAAGCTTTTTTCGAGCTACTTCTAATAAACTAGTAATTTTTTTACGTAGATTTAATTCACCCTCTTTTTTAAGACTCAAGTCACATGATTTTTTTAACGAACGAGAGATACATAACAACAAAAACACGAGGATTATTGTAAATTTTACAGAACCTGAAAGTGAAAGTTGAAAAAAATGACCTATGCGCTGAGTGTCCAATATGTTATTGTTCATCACCAGCTCTGTAAGCAAGTGTATTAAATTTCAGAATTAAAAATGTGTAGTTGAAAATCTTTAGCCATTATGGTAATAATGCACTTCCAGACTAAATCCTAAAAATGTTTCTAGTGAGGTCGTCGGTGGCGGCAATCATATTACTACTACTCCCGCAAAATTACAATTTTTAGGTACCATCACAATCAGAAATTTCCACTTCTCAGTCAATTCGAACAAATGTTGAAGAAAACTGATTCCTAAAATGGATAGTACTTCTCACTCATTATTTTAAATAATGAATAATTCATAAATTATTAATGGGGAACCGAATTAAAATATGAAATAAACGGAATTACATTTTTTCCTTCTCTTTACTACTCGATTGTAGTGCTTAGTTACTCAACAGGAGGTACTGATTACAAGTCTTTATATAAACATTCCTCATTTTTTAGGTGAAAATTGATATATTTAACCAGGTAATAGTTTGCATTTTTTACTAAATCGAAATTAATAGCCTAAAAATTTTGAATGAATATTGAATATACGAATTTGAACGTTTTTGTTATTTCATTGTTTACAGTAATCAAATTCTTTAATAGCAACAATAAACTGATATGCGACCAATTAATGAAATGTATGAATTAATAGGCTACTAACTTAACTTCTACATTTTGTTTTCCTACTTATATTAAATGATAGATTACTTTTAAATGGAATAGATTGATACTTGAATTTAAACAATTAAAGCTCAATTTGAGATTTTCCACTCAAGTTAGCTTAAGCAATTCAATTATCCTCCCAAAACTGGTTGTTATTCATCATCATCATCATCCAACAAATTTGAAGCCGTTAGTTACTATATTTGCATTTGAAAATAAAAATGTATTATGAGTTTAAATCAAATGAAAATGATAAATTCGTCAGTTACTCAAATCCTGTCACTGAAATTGGGCTTAGAAAATTCTTAAATTGCCAAAAAAAGAGAAATTTTACTCACCATATTAGATGCACAACAATCATGAAAGCTGCTGGTACAACCAGATCGTCAGAACCAATTGACCATCTTCGCTTAAATATTACCAAACCTGGCATGATGGACAAACACTGGAATTATTAATCAATCTGAACTGAAATTCTTTATATTTTCACATAACCGATAGAAACTCTGTTCGAATATTTGGTAGAATGCATATCTTTGCGAGGAAGTCATGATTTCTCCGTTTATCCACATAAGTAAACGATTTCTCTCTTCTTGTACCGAGGAGGTGATATATGTGTTAGTGTTGCCAAACACACGAGTGAGTGTTCATGTGTCTAAGATGAAGAAAGCAGAGCGAGAAAAAAAAAGGGAATAACAGAAGAAAAGATGATGAAGAAGATAAAGAGAATCATTGACATGTGAGCAAAGGGAGGGGGAGAGAGAGAGAGAGAGAAAAAATGCATATAAATAGGTACCAGGTGGGAGATGGATGAAGAGAGGGAAAGACAGACACAAGTGACAGAGTGGACGTGGGGGGGACACACACGCATACACACGCATACACACGCATACATACAGAGAGGGTAACAGATCTATGCAAAGAAGGAAGAATAGAGAGGTATAAAAATGAACATATAGTAAAGGAGGGGGGAAAGACAGGTATAGGAATAGGGAGAGAGGGGGAATTGAGAGAAAGAGAGAGAAGGACAAGTCGTCTGCTCGAGTTTTATTGGTGAAGACCTCCCATCTAATGACGTCATCACCGGATGTGTATGTTTTCTACAATGGCGGAGTCAACCAAGCTTCCTGATAGCTGCGGTAAGTAATCTTTCATTTAAACTTAATTTTCACTGTTTATATTTTCTTGTACGCGTAATTAATCTACACAGGGCATGCATTTTTTATCCAGTAACATAATAAAACATTCTTTTAGCGAAAAAAATGTTGTTATTTATCTAATTTATGCTTCTTAAGCCCCCGAGATGGTGCCACTAACCCATGTTTTGATGTACTATGATGTTGTCTTAAACTCACCCTGAACACAGAATATTTTCGCGTTTAGTCTCTATGAACTTCAATTTAACATAAATTTTACTTAATAATTTTTTGTCTTGTGTCATTCATCTCGATTAGAGTCGTTCAGCCGTATAATATCTAAATCAATTATATCTTTTTCTTGTTTCTTTAGGTTTGTTTTAGTGATTTGGTAGTTGGTGTGATTTATTTTCACCATCTCTCTTTTTTCATTCTCTTATGATTGTGTGTATATATATATATATATATAATATATATATATATATATATATATAAGAAATAGTTTCTATCAATGTCATTACTCAGGCATGAACAACTGAAAGCACCCTCAAGAAATATTAGCTGATTTATCATTAAGCATACAACTTTCAGCTTCCAGTGATGCTTAGAGGTTTGAGATCTCAATAGTCTATCAAACAAAATACAAGGAACACAGGGTTTAAAATTAATCATCAGCTTTCATTAATCTATCAGATTCAGAAATTAAGCGACAATCAAATTGTCAATGTTTGTTCGATGTAATAAAATATATCCTATTCATCGTATCGAAGAAATCCGATAGTGCAATTTTTGTTGTTGTTCAACCCTTCATCAATTTTTGTATATGCCATAAGTTTATTTGAGTTTGACAAATCTCTTTTTGAGTTAAACTTGTTACGATACGGAAACAAAGTCAACTTTAGAGTTTGACAATCATCAATAAGCATTCTTTTTCAAGAGATATTTGTAGAAATCGAGAACACCAGCATATAGTGTGCAGAATCAACTATTCTTTATTGTAGATCAATTCTTTGGGAAATTATTTCTTCAATTTAAGAAAAGTAAAACATTGCAACAACTATTTTGTAAACGTGTAAATAAAATATGTAGCAGAAACTGGGCTCGGTAATATTTTGAAGACTTGTTGATCACATGTACTGTTGTACACTGTCAAGAAACTATGAATTGATCTGTGAAATGTGAGCCTGTAGATATGAATAATTCTGTGACAATGATTTCTCAGTCAACAGCAAGCTATATCGTGAATTTGAAAAAAATAAGATATGATTGAATAAGTATAATTTTTTTTTTTTTTCAAGCAGCAAAATGTTGAGTCTGCTACCTTGAAATGTTTCACAAAAATCAAACAATTTTATGGCCATTCAAATTTTTCTGGAGTTCTGAGATTAGTTAGGGTATTTTATTGTTCCAAAATTCTTAGCATAGATTCACAAGCATTCTTTCCCCTTTTCAGGTTATATAAATCACATGCTTTATCCACTTCCTGCTTCGCAAGTCTCAACTTGTATTAAAACTGATGATATACTGCAAATTCAAATTGTTTATTATTTGATTAGAAAAATTTGGAAAAAAAATAAGCTGTTGTGCTTCAAAAAGAAAATTACATCTAAAAAATATTGAATTGCTCAGTCTATTACTCTGTTACCAGTTCCTTGACTCTCTCTCCACTCAAAATATAATATATGAGAATTCCATTGAAAATGTTTCACTCACTTCTGTGGTGGGAATATAAGCTCGAAACTGTGAACACATAATCAACAACTTATTTTTTGACTTGATTTTTTTAAATTTCCAATAGGGATTGATCAATCATTATCAAATAGTATAGAAATGTTCGTAGTGCTATTACATCTGCCATGTTTTACATCACACATATACGGATATAAGATTTTAATTTCATCATTATCAGGAAACAAAAAATTAAGGAAGTTGAAAAAACAGCTTATTTTCCTGGTATCATAATACAAAAATACTTATTAACTTTTCATATAATTTTCTTGTGGAAATAGAGAATGTTATTTCCCACTTTATCAGCTGTGTAATTCATAAAGGTATGACTTGATTGAATTATGTATATTGTGACTCAGTAAATATCTTTATTCTAATGTTATAGGAATGGTTTTTTTTAACCAAATATTTCGTATGATCATTTAATGCTCTTTCATATTCATTTCTTCTTCTTCAATTTCAGGATGAATATTTCACGGTTGTAAATAAAAGGCAGTCACCATGGCTGGAAAAGCAAGAGTAATGACCTATTCATATAAGACAATCTATCTATTATTTTTATCAATTCTTGTAACTACTTTAGTTGGAACTGTCATCTTATTTTGGCCTTCATCAGAGAAACCTCTAAAGGCCTATCATTTCTCATTTCACACTGCAGACAAGAGCACTGAAATCAAAATTCTTCCTACGGATGTTCATCCGCTAACACGTAATCAACAATGTTCATTCCACACCTGTATGGATGTTTATCATTGTGGATATAATGATCAGACAAAAATTAGTGTGTACCTATATCCTTTCAAGAGATATGTTGATGAGAAAGGTATAGGTATTGCTCAGCCTATTTCTCCCGAGTTCATGGAAATTGTCCAAACAGTAGAGAAAAGCCCATTCTACTCACCTTCACCTGAAGCAGCATGTATATTTGTTCCCTCAATTGACATGCTCAATCAAAACAACTTCAGAGTTGAGGAGATGGGTCAAGCACTGGCTACTTTGGATGGGTAAGTAAAACCTTTTTTTTTTCATTGCAAACCATTGTATTTCACAACTTCATGTTTGCTCGTAACTCCATTTTTTATTTTGATGCCTATTGCTGTGAATTCCTTGAGGAGCATTGAGCTGCTACCACTCTGTTGTAGTTTTCAAGAAAATTCTTTTCCGGTTGGAGTTGCTAGCCACTTGCCCAACCCTCTTCCTTTACCTGTTGCTGCCAAATAAGTGTTTTTTTTTCTCTGTCAGAGTAACCTTCTCTTAGTTGGACTGCCTTACAGAGCCAAAAGCCTCCTACTCTCCTTCTATTTACTCACATCCGGAAGAGGAAGTGCATTCATGCCTTTCCCTAGGGTATTTGTGTGAAGTGAGCACATAAGGCTTTGGCTGAAACTCAAACTCAGTTGTCCAATTCCATTTTTCATGCCGGTAACCATTGCACTACTTCAGATCTCCCTTATTATACAATGAATGAGTCAATATTCTGATGATTGCTCATTTAATATAGTTCAAGCTTTGGTAGGTTAGAAAAAAATCTCCTGGAAGAAGATTTTTTAAATTTAATTTTGACCAGAAAAATGAAGTAGACTTGCCTGGACTTTTAAAAGCTGACCTAAAAGAAGAAAAAATTGGCTTGCTTTTAAGGTCATAATTTTACAAAAAGAAGTTTTTCTGTTAATATGGATTTTAATCAACAAGGGTGGATCAATAAGTCTGTAGTCTGATTTGTAGTTATTAGCTGAATTTTTATCTGGAATTCCCACAGTGTAATGTTTGATCAATGTTATTAATCTTCATCACTGACTTGAATGCATTGATAAAGAGATTATGTTGAAAAATAAATATATATTGTGTAAAAGAAATGCTTTTTTCATCATTAGACTTATTGAAGTACCTACTGATATCATTAATCAGTATTAGTTTTCCATGGGGTGAAAAAATTTTAAATGTTTATTATAGGAATAATAAAAGTCATATTCTACAATAAGATTTAGAAAGATTCTAATATATTATGTGAAGATATCAAATTGACCAAAAAGTTCATTTGATTAGAGTAAAGTGACAATTCTTTTTATTTTTGACTGTAGCATTATTGAACAGCATATTTATTCTTTTGCTTGATTATCTTTTGCCATTTTTTTGGCAATTTTATAACCAAAATTCTGATCTGATTGTTTGAAAAGTTGCTATATTTAAATAATATATCTCACACATGGAAACAGTTCAATAGTTTTGGGTTTGTTTTCTTCTTTTTTAGAATCTAAGCATCAAAATTGATTAACATGAACAAGCTGGTGCAAATGATTTTCAAAGCTTGATTTGAATATTTTGAGTATGTCTCCCACATCATGTAATTTAGATTTTAATGTAATGTCTTGATTTGATTGTTATCAGTCTTGACTGGTCTACCTGAAAGTAGAGCATCGTTCAGCAAGAAATCTGTACTTTGACATGTTTGATCATTTACAGTACCTCCCCCTTAAACAGTACAGCAGTTGTTGTTTTGTTTTTTTTGTTTGAACCACATTTTTACCTTTATTAAAATCGAAAGCATAACATATCAAGAGTGTTGCTTATCTTCCCATCTTCAGTATTAGAATCAATATACAAAAATATGCCAGTTGCAACAAAATGATTCTTTTAAATGCACACTATAATGACAGTTGTTATAATATAATCAATCTTTTTGGATTAACTTAGTTGAAACTATATGCTCCTAATGCTATCTAACTACAGTAACAGAACAAACTTTTTGGTCAACCCTATATTTCGATTTTATTAGATGCATGGAATGATCCTGATAACAATAACCCTTTTGTGTATTGATGTTTATGTAGCAATGCAACATCTGATCCTCTAAATATCTAACTTTATAAGTAAAAGCGTTTATTTTGCTTCAGTGTTTTTAATATCCAATGCTAGTAGTAATATATGAATTACCTTGAAATATTTCTACCATAAAACTTGGCTTTCATAAACCACTGTATTGTCATTAAAAGATTTTTCTTGCTGTCCAAGTATCTTTTTTTTTTTTATCTATGCTCATTTCAGTTAAAATTGAATGCCTAGATATGACATTTTACAGTGTGTATGCTGTCAGATTTTTTTTGGTTTCTCTAATTACCACAAATCATTAAACTCTTCAGAAGAACACTGAGTATTTTAATTAACAAATTCAGCAAAGCATAGAGTATGGTACATTCTCTTTCTCAATAATTTTTACCCCAACTTGTGTCTTCAGTTTCCTCATTATATGTTCATATTAATGTTTCCTCTGATACTAACTAGCAAATCAACTTCATATTCATTTTCTCTACCTTTTTTCTAATACTAATAAACTTCTGTTAGGCAAGATTGTGAATTCTGCTCAATAATTCCATCAGTTTATTGACAAAAATCTACCCCATCCCTAAAATCAATCAATTTTGATGGTACTTCACACATGATTGGAACCAAAACTGATTTTGCTGTATTTCATATCAGATCACTTCTAATCAATACATGAAAATAATCACATATGCTGATCCCCATTATTACAATCAGTTATAATCTTTATGCTTCACTTTTCACTGTATCTATGGATTATGTGCAACATAGAGATAATTATGTCTTAGAACTTAAAGAATACTTCTCCTTTTCAGTCAATCAGACAGTAGAGTACTGTTCTAAATTTAGGGATGTTTCCTGCTCTTCATTTCAAGCTACCATGGATCATATCAAAAACATAGGCTGATTAGTATCCTAACTACTCTCTGTCTCTCTCTCGTTAATTATGCTGTCACAAATATCAAAATTTTTTGGTTTGTTACTGAAACCATTAGTATTTTATTTGTAAATGCCCCAATTTTACAAAATTCTGTTCCAATAAAAGTTGTGCTCTACCTACCAGAAGTAGTAATTATAAATTTGTGAATTATCATTAGAAACTGTCAACATAGGTTTTTTTCAGTTTTCATGTTGGACTAGCTGGCTATGTATATATCATGTACAGGCCATGCCAGTGGATCTAGGGTGCTGAAAATTTAACATTTATTCCTTATGTCTCGAAAAAAAAATTTTTTTCTTGTTTTTTCTTTTCAATTCACCCCCCCCCCAATGTTTTTTCCTGGGGGGGTTCTATTTACACTGTAAGTGTATTCTAAATTGGTTGTTTTCTTAATGTTTAACACTATTCATGTTTGCTACGTTTTTTTTTAATTCAGACTTTTTTAGTGATCACTGCCCAACAAAAGGCAAGAGAAGTAATTGATTCATTGCTCACCTATTTTTCCAAGTTTTTAATTGAGCATCCCCCAACATGACAGGCTGCCAAAGATGTTTGCCTTGTGACAGTTTATATTGAGTGACTAACTTGACCTGTACTATCATGAATAGGAGGTTTTGTTTTGGGAAGAACCATAAGTCACAAGGGAGAGATTGGTAGACATGTTTCTAGGTTGTGCATACTTGTCTGTCATAATGATTAATTACTATTGTAAAAGAGAATTAAGTTTTTTTTTTCCAAAACAATGTGGGAATTTAATATGCTTATTAATTGAATAAGGCAAATTCTTAAAATTTAAACTGGTTATTCATCCAATTAATGAAGCTTATATTAGTAACCACTAAATTTGAACAGATGTCAAGCTAGAAAAAATAGTTTTAATTTCATTATTTTGGAACATAAATCAATGAATGGGCAAATATTTATAATATGCTATCTGGACCCATTAAAATTCTTTGGGTGTCTACAACTAAGCTGCTATCATTACTCTCACATATATATTTCTGCAATTAAAGTATATAATTTTATTCAAGTTATTACCTAAGAGAGGTAGCTATATTAACTATGATAACATGCAAAGGCAAATGAAACTTATATATCTGTTGTTATCATTATTGATTGCTTTCTCTATCTGTATATATATTCCTTTGGTCTACTACTCCTACAACTTTTTTACCTGCTACAAATGTCAACCAATCTATGAATGCCAAAAACTTTTTTGTTGGGACCAAATTTGAATAGGTTTGTAGTGTTCATAAAAAAGGATAGAAAGAGTGGGTTAAGGAAGAGGAGTATATGATTTTTTATTTTTTACCTCACACTACGACAAATTCTTTTTATTTAAATCAATTTTCGAGATGAAAAAATATCAAATACAAGAAAGAAAGAGAAGATAGTGAGAGAGAAAAAAAACAAAAACAGACTATATTTTCTTTTATAACTGACTACAATATATACCCATAAGAAATGACAGGGTCATTAATGTATGGATTGGCACTAAGGAGCCAAAACAATCGGGTAATTTATTCTTAATTATTTAACTATCCTAAATTTAAGTTGTTTTTGTTTTTTGTCAGTCTCAACTCAAGCTTTTTTAGACATTAAGTCTTGAGAGTTTCTATAACATAATCTTCATTGTTATGTCATTATAGGAAAATCAATGCACAAACAAACAGAAAAAAATTTGCATATATGACTGTTATGTTGAGATGTATACACTTGATATATTTTTTTCTTTTCCAATGAATCATACTGCATTTCAGAGGATATGCTTTGTTTTATTTTTGATGCAATGATTATTTATTTTTGTTTTGGATGTTTTAAGAGGGATTAACTTTAAAAAATCAATTGAAGACAAATAGTTTTATTACAGGAACAAATGTTGACTAATCCTGTGAAAAATTATATAAGCAATGTTGCAGGTTTTGAATAGAGTCTGTTTTTCTTGTTGTTTTGTTTCCGACTTGTAAGGGAGGAGTGATGAATGAATGACAGGTATACTGTAAGTTGAATCCCTGTGATGCTCTCACTCAAGTATGAGCACCCATGCTTTGTTCATTATATTGCAAGAGTGGGTGGTGGTGGAGGAGAGAAAGGATGAAAGATATATGGAGAATGAATAATGATCAGAAATCATATGGGTTGTACATACAAACAAGCAGAATATTATATATAATGGAGATTTACTTAAACTCTCTGTCACAACGTTTCTCACAGGCAGATATGTTTTACTTCCTTATTTAGATATTACACTAGATAATTATAGGCTATAATTTCCAAAGAAGTCTGTGATTTTGGAAGCACAAAAGCGCATTTTTAGTGCTCAACAAAGCCTCAAACAGTTATTGTTACATTGAGTCTTTTGTTAACATTACTAAAACTAATAAGAAGTCGAAATATTATTCAATTTTTTTTTTCACATTCACTAATATATATATATATATATATATATGTATTCATACATACATATAAATCAAATGAGAATAAAACAGTAATTCCCATTATAGAAGATAACTTTTTTCTTTTCTTTTAAAAAAAGATTTTCTTTTCAAAATTAAACCAACAATTATATGTTTTACTCTGAATTCTATTGCTTTTAAGAAACTTTCACTTTAACCCCATGAAACTAAAATCAAATACTAGGGAGTTCCCAGGTTACGAATAAGTTCTGTTCCTGCTTGTAAGTCGGAAGATTTATGTGTGGTGCATGTCTGACGTCAGTTAGTCAAATGTTTGTCTTAGTATATAGTATATAATTACCTTTCTATGCATAAAACCATTTAAGAAACAATAATGATACAGTTATAGTAGTAGTAATTATATTGATAATTTTATTATTAATTTTGACCAGTTTTTATCTCCATCTTAATTTTAGTTGTTTTATCATAACTTTGTGACAGACTGTTCACGTTTCTCTAAAATGACAATCGTGATCAGAAATGAAGAGTAAGAATGTTTACACATTACTGTAGAATGACAGTCATTCAAAGTTGTGACAGCCACTAAAAATCAGAATGAGGTAAAAACTAATTAGATTTATAACTGAAATATTGTGTTATCATACTTCATCCAATAATAACAATAATACTAGGTACATGTACTTTAAATTTCATTCTGTTCAGATTGTTCACATTGAACAAGCATATTAAGCATAAGTGCTGGTCTTAATCTTCCAGTCAGATTAGATGTTCTAAATCTTACTTCTTGTCAACAACAAATTACTTTGGCTGGAAAATGGACACCTGATTTTTAAAAAAATTCTACTTGTATTTGTGTTTTATTTGTTTACTTATCAAATATTTGTCAATCATCAACTATAAATTATTAATATCTTGCCGATGATAAAATTAAGCAAACTTTAACTTTCACTTTGAAACAATCTCATACTACTTAATAATTAATGAAAATTTGTTTTCTGTTTCTTCGGACAAAAATTTGGGTGTTTTTTTCTTAAAATAACTTGCTAGCAAAATTTTTGAATTTCAATTTATTATGATTTTAAAATAGGGTGCTGATCAGTGAAAAAAGAAATTAAAAGATAACATCAAATTTATTTCAAATCAACATGTCTTAAAATTTATTCTTTCATTTTTTTTTTTTTTCAATATGAAATATGAATATTTTGAGCTAATAAACTTGGATTCACAAGTAAAAAAAAAAACACAAAAAAAATCTAGCATTCCAAGGGAAAATGTGAATCACCGCCACCTTATATACTCATTTTTATCTCAAAAATTTAGCACAAACTTGTATTATAAATTGAATCCTCCAATAAAAAAAGTGGGGTAAAATGAATAAAATAGAAAAATAATTTCACTACTCATCGAGGTGTATGTGTGTGAGGACATATGAATAACTTAAACCTAGCAAAAGTGTTTTAAACTGGTTTGTTGTAGGTGGTGGTGATTAATGGGTCCTACAAAAGTGCCCATCAGGAAATCAAACCATCAAGAGATGAGACACACAAAAAATGCCCATCAGACAATCTATCAAGGGAGGAAAACTTCACATCAAAACCTAATTTGCCCATCATTCTCTTATTTTCTTTTCATTTTTAATTAATATATATATTTGTTCTGGGTTTTTTTCCTGTACTAGTCAGCTCTAATTCTAGTTTTTTTTTCACAAAGTAACTATCACAAATTTATTCAAGGAGAAAAAGCTTACACTTTATAAGGTTTTGCTAAAAAAATTTAGCACAACTTAGAATCCTAATCAGAACCACAATGGCTAAGTGCTAAATAAAAACAAAATTTTAGGAAATAAAAGCTAAACAATTTTTTTAAGAATAATTTATTCAAAGCAATAATGATACAATGTTTTTCTTTGGTAAATTCTTTTATTTCTTTTCAATTTTAATTATTAAAAAATTTGTTCTTTGTAGGGAGTTTTTTTTGTAGGGTTGGTTTGTTAGTTTTTTTTTCAAGGTTTTATTCACTTGGCTGTCTCGATTTTATTGAGGAAGGAAACGCCATTTGAAATATAACTTACTGCAATTTTTCTTTCATAAGTTCTCTTATTTCTTTTCATTTTTAATTGATAAAAATTTGAAAGAAATGAGCAAAGCAAAACTATATAAGAAACAATGAATTCAAAGCAATTATACAATTTATGTATTCACTTATATTTCTCTTTCATGAATTCTCTTGTTTATTTCCATTTTTAACTAATGAAATTTTTTATGCACAAATTTTGTTTTTTTTACTTTCTAGTGAAAAAAATAAAAAAATATTAGCAACACCAATATTCACTTCTAATTCCCACGAAATTTTTAAAAAGTTTTGTTGGATTTTATCTCTTTTCTTGAATTTAGAGAAAATTTAACTAAACTCCAAATTGATATGAATTTTTTCTTGTTTTCACTAGAAAATAAAAGGCCAAGATTTTGTGTAAAAAAAATTTCATTAATGAAAAATGGAAAGAAATAAGTTAGTAGATACTGTGTATTATTATTGCTTTGAATAAATTGTTTTTGAAACTTGCTTATTTCTTTTTATTTCACTTTGAGTTATGCCAAAAGTTTTTGATAAAACCTTATAAAATGGACACTTTTCCTCCCTCAATGAATTCAAGATGGTCAGAGTGAAAAAAAACCAAACCCAAAACAAATTTTCATTAATCAAAAATGAAATAAAATAAGAGCACTTGGGCGAAAAAAAACAGCAATATGTTATGTGTAGAAAGGCAATATTCCTCTCTTGATGAATTTGAGTTAACCCATGTGTGAAAAAACCTCTAACAAATTTTTATTCACTAAAATTGAAAAGAAATGAGAGAATTTATGTAAGAAAAACATAGTATCATTATTGCTCTAAATAAATTGTTTTTTTCTACTTTACTTATTTCTTTTTAATTCACACTCAGAATTCCAACTGGGACCACCATGGTTAAGTTTTGTCCAGTTATTAATAAAACTTTATAAAATGGTCTCTTCTTACTTCCCCACTAAATTTCAGATGTCCAGTATGTGAGAAAGAAAAAAATTTGTGGCAGTGTGTGAAGAAAAAAAAATTAATTAATTAAAAATGAAAAGAAAATCAGAAAAATGAGCTAATTATGATGGGCAGTTTTCTGCCCTTGATAATTTCCTGATGGGCATTTTTCATTTGTCCACTCTCTTGATGGGCACTTATCTGGTTTCTGTGATCAACAGCAATGAAAATAACTTATACATGCATAACAGCTGAGATATATGTGAAAATGTGTTTTTTCTCTCAACCACACGGTGATCAATGTCTTTTTGTAGCATGTCCTGTTGGGGTGATCAATTCAAAATTTGGAAAAAGGGCGTGATCAATGAATAAGTCACTTCTCTTGCCTCTTGTTGGGCACTAAAATGTCCAAATTTCAAAAAACAAGGGTAGACACAAACTAAGGGACCAATTTAGCATAAACTTACATCGAAAATTGAATTTCCCCACACTAAAACCTCATTTTGGAGGGGGATTTTGAAATAGAAAAAAAAACGTTATCACTACTCATTAAGGGGAGTGTGTGTGTGCAAAATTACAAGTTTTCACTATGAATGGTTAAAGGTGGGCAAGGTCTATATAAATATAAATGTCATGACACATGAACAACCTAAACCCAACAACAGTATCTAAACCAGTGTTGTGGGTAGCGATGATTTGAAAAATAGAATTATCTTTCTGACAAAATAAAAGTTTTTGGCAAAACATTAGTTGACGAAACATCATTTGGGTAAAAAGATTCTTAGCAAAGCGTCCACATGACAAAATGACTGTTGGTCAAGTGTTGGTGAAACATTATTCAGTAAAATCTTTGAGTGCTGATGAACCACTATACTCAACTGACCAAAACTAAATTTAAATTAATTGATTGAAGCTTTGAAAAGCATCCAAGTTTTTCACTGTTATCACAATGATAATTATGTAACCAAAGCGAATGTGTGTGTTCATGAAACATTAAAATACAATAAATAGTTAACATTTAATTCAAAAACAGAAAGAATTGAATAACTCTTCGGCTAACTCCACCATGAATTTTAATTATACATATTGCCTTATGAAAATTATCTATATAAACAATGTAAACTTGATACTATAAAAATTTGCATTAGAAAATTTTAGTCCAAAATACGTACAGATTTTAAAATTTTACCACTAAAGACGGGCGATGTTTTGATCATGAACTGCTGTCTTATCTAATTTAAAGGAAAAAAAAAATGTCTTTCATGCCTTCCACTACTTGAATACTGAGGTCAGCTTTTTGAAAAAATATAAACAAAAATTTTTTGCCAGGAATTTTTGGTGCATTCTCTCTATAAGTTTTTTTGTTTCTTTAGAAAATTATTTTTTTTCATATTTTAGTGGATGTCCTATTCACTATGTAACTATAATGCAATCTTTTCTGGAAGTAGACCTTCCAATTTAAGTAGTAGTGCCTACATTTAGATTTTACCTAACTATAGATATGAACAATATGAACTTAATAAAGTGTTATTCTTATTTTAATGGTGGAAACAACATTTACCAGTTAACATAAGTGCTAAGGAATTTGTACTCAGTATGTCATACAAACTGCAGTTACACTTCTGAGAATCATTACTTCTCTAGGTTTTATGACCGTAGGCTCCATATAGCTGGGGATAACCACCCAGAGGACGGGTATTTTCAGCTAGTATTTTTTATGTATTTTTTATAATTCTCATACACTTCATTTTAAGTGATGCGACTCATGCCATAAAAATGTTAGTCATCAGATAGGTGGAGCAAATTCCTCTGTAAGTGCATCAGTTAAATCATTTGTCATTATTATACTAATCTTATTCAGACGCAGATTTTGAAATATGCTGATTCTAACTGATAAAACTGAATGACTAGTCAAAGTAAAATTTCCATTTATATCTTTTAATATATCTATGTCAATGTTCACATGCTTATGAAAGCAACATAAAATGTAGTACATTACAAAGACATTTCGGGGAGATTTTAATGCTTGTAACTACAAAATAGATTTACTTATAATTTATCATTTTGAATAATAATCATATAGAACATATTGTTTGTATTACTAAACACCAAATCATAAGATTCTTATTTTTCCTTAAATCTAGAATGAAAATTTATCACTAAAAATGAAACTCTATGAAAAACCATCAACAAAAACTGTCAACATAAATTTCTTTTTTTTTTTTTTTTTTTTTGTTAAGTAGACTTGACAGGCTGTGATTGTGTCATGCATATAGGGCACCAATAGGGTTAGAGGGCTGAAAATTTTAACCTGTTGTGTCTAGAGAAAAATTCTATTTTTCTTTAATCCTCCCCCCAAATGTAAGTTTATGCTAAATTTGTCCCTTAGTTTCTAGCTGACAGAGTTCATGCTTTTTTTGGGGTTTTTTTTTTTGAAAATTCAAACTTTTTTAGTGATCATAGCCCAACAAAAGCCGAGAAGTAATTTATTGATCACCCCTTTTTCCAATTTTCTTATAGATCACTTCTACCACAGTATGCTGCCAAGAAACATAGGTCACATGGCAGCTTCTATTGAGTGATTAACCCAGACCTGTTTATATAAATAAATAAAAATTATTCCAGATAATATAACACTGGAAATGTCAAGATAATTCTAAAGCATATACAGACTACAAACATGACATTTGTTTTTATATGTCAGGTTTAATATACTAAATATTTATTGAACAAAGTATACATAAAACAGCTAATGTTGGCGACATTCACCAAAAATTAACTCGCTCTCAACTTAATTTGTCCCAGTAAATACATCACCAAGTGATTGATTATTTAATTCATCTGAAGTACTTTTTCAAATTTTTTGTGTATTCAGCCGAAAGCAATATTAGATTTGACCATTGAATTTTATTCCATTTTCATTTGTATTGTTGAAAAAAAAACTTCATATTTCCAAATTTCAAAAGTTACTTTTAATATGAATAGTTTCAAATAGAAGACAAATGAACAGTGGAAATATTTGGAAATTGTTCAGAAAAACTTTAATTAGTATTTCCCATTTTCTTATACAACTCAAGAAATAGGACCAGGCCACAGTTTGTTAATCAAGTTCTAAATAACTTCTGCTAGTATTATGGCTTTGAACGCTTCTACACTGAGAAAAAAACTTATAGACCATACATCTTATCTCTATTGCAATGTGACATTTGAGCAGTTTCAGTTAAGCAACAATTGATCTTATTCTCTGGATTTCCTGATAATATTTACTTCATTCATCTATAACAATGTTGGAAGCAGATAGGATCTACCCATGACTCTACAAAGATTCAGCATTGTTTAATAATCAAGTACTATTGGTTTTGAGATCATTTAGGGACATTCAGTGCTCTATATTTCATCTTATCATCATATTAATGAACTCTTCAATTAAGATAAGAAGCACAAAAGTTTACTTGTTACTTGACAGATTCTACTTAGTACCTCAAAATTAACAGTTGAATAAGATCTTCTGTTCAAGTTTGGGATAAAATTGTGCTCATGTTTTTGTCTAAAACCTTTTTGAATTAATTGATGAAAAGTAAAAAAAAAACAAAAACAAGAGTTCACTAATTTTTCAAAGTTCTGCACTTGAAACTCAATGCCTTAATGTTTTTTTCTTATAATTAAAATAAGCAATCCAGGGTTTAATATCACGTGATATTCCAAGTTACTAATTCTCTCTAAAAATGGATATAATGCATATTCACTTACAAAATTGATGTTTTATTGTTTTGTAAAAACATATTCAGAAAATCTTTATCCATTCCTGAGATCTTCTAAAAGATGTAAAATAACATTGCTGATTTTCTTTTTCCTGTCCACAAGATATCTCCAAAAGTTATCAATAGATTTCAGTAAGATTTTGTATAAAGGTGAACAATAGGCTGCAGAAGAACTGATTGAATTTTGGTGTGGATCCATGTACAAAAACCTCCCCCATGTTGTAATTGCATGTCCAAACCACATATCAACAAAATCTCCATTAATTCTCAATAAATTTTAATGACATTTTGTGGGAAGGTGAACAATAGGTAATGGGAGAGCTGATTAAAATAAGCAGATTTACTCCCTTACATCATATTTATTTATCCAAAACTTATAATATCACCCAAATTTCATGTTTGTCTCTATGGTATCTCTAAATGTTATTGATGAATCTCAATGATGTTCTGTAGAAGGGTGGACAATAGGCTATGGAAGAACAGATTGTTCTGGGGTGAATCCATGCAGAATATCTCTCCCTGATAATTTCATTGGCAGAAATATGCACTCTGGATGCTTTGTAGTTTTGTAAGTTTCCACTGGGTCAGCTCTTTCCCTTTCTCTTTTCGATAGAAAACAGATTGGATCTCTGTAACCTTTCCTCATATGACAGACCTTTCATTCTATTATTTATTCTCATGAACCAACATTGTACTTGTTCCACTCCATGAATTTGTATTCTGTTGAACAGTGACTGCCAGTCCTTACTCCATTTATTCAGGTTATGTAGACTGTCCTGTCATGTGGAAGCACTTTCAACATTCATGACAGTTCTGAAGAGTTTGGTGTCATCCACAAATTTAAATAACTTACTTACAATATCACTGTCAACGTCATTAATAAATATTACTGATAGTACAGGTCCCAGAATGGACCCCAGAGGCACCCTTCTAGTAACCTGTTTCCAGTACAATTTATCACATGTTGCTTCTCAGTACTAGACCACTGATTCAATAAGCTTCAGAGCTTTGGAGAATTCAACTCTCCTTCTCAGCAAAACCATGTTGCATCACCAGAATCAATTTTTATTCATTTAGATGGTATTTGATATTATCAACTATTAGTGACTCCAGTAATCTGCATGTTATTGAAGTCAAACTTACAGGACAGTAATTACAAGCCAGAAATCTTAAACATTTTTTGAAGATTAGTGCATACTTCCATATCATGGGCACTTAACCCAATCTCAAGGTTTTCATGAGCAATAGTCAGTAGTTTAGCTAATTCATCTGCACATTCTTTCAATAGAACTGGATTTATACAATCAAAACCTGATACTTTGGATGGGTTCAATTTCTTTTTTACTTTGCCCTCTGAGATGTCAACATTCTTTGACATTTCACTTTCTCTTCCATTACACATCTCTGTAGGTGAAGTCATGTTGCTAAGGTTTTCCTTTGAGAAATAGCTGCTGAAAATGTCAGCTGTCTTCTGATCATCTGTAATTTCCAGCTGTCAGTGGTCCTATCGTTAATTTCACTTTCAGCTAACTTCTGGCATGCTTGAAGAAGAACTTGGTGTTTAGGTTAATGTTCTTTGCAATTTCTTTTTCTAAGTCTTTTTTAGCATTCTTGATTTCTAGATGCTTCTCTCTCTCAGCATTCTTATACTTCAGAAAATCATGTTGTAATTGAGTCTCTTTGTATCTATTTCGCAATGTCAGTCTATTCTTCCTCATTTTACATTTTCATTCTACCACAATAGTTTTCTTGGGCCATTTTTGCAACTAGTTTTCATTTGAACAAAACTTTCAGTTGCTTCATTGAACACTTCTAAGAAAGTGTCCCACATTAGTTTAATATCATCTTTACCACCAAAATCTAATCTTTCATACTGTTTGAAGAATTCTTTCATATCGTCATTATTTGCATTTCCGTAGTCATAGTATTCCAGCTTCAACAGTCTCTATATTTGTTTTGCATTTAAAATCAAATTCAACCCTATCATGGTCATATTTTTCTGCAAGTGGTATAGTCACGATTAATCCTTCCATTGCATTTATGTTCAAGTGAGAATTAAATCTTGAGTTAACCACCTTCATCCCCCTAGGATTTTGTTATCATTATAGTTTTAGGTTTCTTTTCATACTCACAGCATTGCTAATCTCTTATTCACAGCACTTCTAGCATTCTCCAGTAAGCTCGACAACCATTTTGAGGTACTTCCTTAGACCTGACTTCTCCCCCCCCCCGCTTGTCACCTGTAAGAGTAACATCTATGGGGAGGGGGGATCTTCCAAGGTCCCACTAGCACTACCTCTTTTTCCTCCTCCAATGCTTCAGTCTTGTATTAGCATCTCCAACTGCCTTTTTCACAATCTCATTTCCTTTTATCACCAGATCATTTTCACCAGCATCACTTCAACAATGAAGATGATTCTGACAATTTTGTCCTTGTCTTGGTTGATCAGTTCTCATTGACTGTCTTTCCACTTTGAGGTGCCCACTGCCCATGATATGTCTTGCTGCCATATATTATATGATGATCATGTAATACATTAAACACTCATTCTAAAAATATTAATGATCAGTAAGTTGGTGTATAATCAATAGCATCAAAATATGCAATTTGAGCAAAACGTTGGTTTCAAATCGATAGCATTAATTCATGCAATTTGAGCAAAACATGTTAGTTTCAAATCAATAGCACTAAAATATGCAATTTGAGCAAAACATAAGTTTTAAAATATTTGTATTTTTTTTGCAGGTGGAACAATGGAACCAACCACTTATTGTTTAATATGTTACCTGGTGGTCCTATGGATTATAGTACTATACTTGATGTCAAAACAGATAAGGCTGTGATTGCTGGTGGAGGTTTCTCAAAATGGACCTACAGGGAAACTTATGATGTTGCCATACCTGTATACAACCCACTTGTGGCAAAAATCAAGCTCCCTACACTTCCTATTACGTAAGTAATCATTATGCTTGATTATCTGATAGATTTTTCATGATCACCAAATAGAAATTAATAGGATAAATTTTTAAAAAATAATTGTGATACTTCAAATTTTTCTTCACTAGATATTATAGAAAGGACTTTTTATTGATTTTTGCATATATTTGTCTTTTAAGTATTTTATCAAAAAAATTCTCCGATCAAAGTGAATACTAACAGTGCAAATCTTGAAATTATTCCAAAAAGAGTTACAACTTTATTTCATACACAATCCATGTTTGAGAGATCTTGTTAACTTTTCTGATAGTTGCCATTCAACATGTCCCCAATATCTTTTATGGTTATCCTCTTAATTTCACTGTAAACGTTTTGTCTGTATAAGGTTTTTTTTTTTCATTTTTCAATTTTTTACAATTAAAAAAGAAAAATATTTTCCAGATTTTGTAGATTGTAATCATTTTTTCAAGCAATTGGTAATTTTGATAACTGAGATTATTTTGTAAGAATAACAAAATATGTGCTCAAACTTGAACTTCTGAGTAAACGAAATAAGCCAGACATGAAAAATCATTTCAAAGATATCCTTTTTGTTTCTCTACTCATTTAATTCTTTTCTGACTAACTTTTCTCAACAGTATTAAAGAAAATCAAAGATGGAAAACTTTAAAATCCAAGTTTGAATTTAACTGTACTGACTGTGTAGCTTGGTTGATATGTTAACCAAAGTTTTAAATACCATCTATGCTACTAACATACATTGCTATGTGTTAATAATTATTCACAATCATAATTCATTGGAAACACAATTTTCAACACATTTACCAAATTTAAACAAATGTTGAACCATCTGAATCGATTAAGAATTTGTTTCTGTTCTTGTTTTAGAGAAACCAGACGTTGGCTTCTGATCTCTGCTCAACCTGGATTACATCGTGAGTACAGAGAAGAACTTAATCATTTAGCACGTGGGGATGGACGGCTTTTATTACTTGATAGATGTCCAAGTGAAGAAAAATCATGGAACTTTTCTCAAAGATGCAGGGAGTCAGTTGTGTATGAATATCCTCATATACTGCAGGTAATTTCTATTTATATATCATATAAAATGTCTCAATTTTTCTCGTGACTATATGTTTGTATGGGTCAATATCCCACTAATGCTAAGGAAAATCAGACAACTTGGGGAGAAATCATATTAGTGATATCAATATTTTCATTACAATTGAGAAAATCAATATTTTTTATTGATTATTGTTAAACAAAAAGAAAGACTTTACTCTTTGGTGTTTCGTTACTTCTTGTTAATTTTGATAGAAATTGACTATGGTCAGTAAGAAATGCTGTATATGCCAGACTATAAGATAAATGGTTTATTAGAGTATTTGGATGACAAGCACTCACTGTAGCTCATCCAAGTCACAGCTGTCCATATTGAACTTTGATAGATGGACCCCAGGTCATAATATATGCACATTTGACCAAGAGTGATATCTGCATTCTTTAAATATCCATTTCATACTGGCATATACATTTTTTTTTTTATAAATCCCCTAGAACTAAAGCGATAACGGTTTGGAATCATCATTGTATCTCTTGCACAAAAGTTAATTTATCATGAATTAGTGCTTTTTAGGCCTTCATGTAATATGGATTAAATCCTAAGATTTTTTGGATACTTAGAAATGTGGAATTATCAGAAAAATGGCAAAAGAATTGACTTTGCTGATGCACTTATTTCTGATGGTGCCAATGTAATTTTATGTATTGAACCAGATGTCAAAAAGCACAACTGAGAGCCAGAAAACTTCTAATTGGCATAAAATAATTATCCTAACGTTACTTGGAGTTTCACAGTTACATATAATAAAAGCAACTACCATTGATGGCTCTATTAATTTTTTTGAGATGTTTGTATTTCATACATATTTTTTGATCGTAAAGATCTAAATATTTCATTATTGACAAATCATTCCAGTTGTAAAATGTCATGTTCATTATTCTGTGAACATTACGAAAATCTATCTAGTGTCAGAGAGGACAAATGAGAAATAATCACTCTGACCCAAATTCAAGAACATATCCCAGATGTATGTTTACGCATTTTACAGAGGCAAGTTTACTCTTATGTTTTACTAAAAACATTATTGATTCTATCAATATTCAAGGTTATTCATTGTCCACTTGGAATGAAAAATATTTGCAGTACATTTTTTTTCTTTATGGTAGTTATGTTTGCATTAAGTTTGATCATTTTCTTCAAGATGATACATAGTGCTAATAATGCCTTATATAGATTTTTAGGCTTTATGTTATGAATCAACAAATGATCCTTTGAACTAAATTTGAAATAAAAATTAATTTTCAAAATTTTGTAGAATCTGGTGCAAAGTAGCTCACATTACACATAACTGGCTCAACAAGATGAAAGTAGCTGTTTTTTTTTCATATCAAAATCTTATGATCATTGCCATTATAGATTTTAAATGTTATTTGATAATAAAACATTATTCAATATTTCATCAATTTTAAAGCCTTATTTGAAGTTTCTGTTATAATTTTTGTTTTAGGCTGGGAAATATCCGAGAAAAAATAGTTTATTTATAATCATTCTGAAAATTTTTTTTTTCTCTGTTAACCATTACAGAATGCCACTTTTTGCTTGGTTATTCGCCGAGCCCGTTTAGGACAAACAGCTTTCAGTGATGCCTTGCAAGCTGGTTGCATCCCTGTTGTTGTAGCTGATGGCTATGTACTGCCATTTTCAGAAGTTCTTGATTGGAAAAGGTAATTTCTCTTCAGCTTTGTTTTCATTTTCAAACATCCAATGAATTCCTCTCAAAATTCAAACCTTTAAATGAAACAAAATGATAGAACATATGCTTGAATTTTTTTTTTTTTTTTTTCTCTTGAAAAAATAAATGACATTAAGAAAAAGCAACCAAGTTTTCACGATGACCAATAGTTATCAATAAATGAGTCGAAGAACAAGGTGGACTAGATTCTCAGTCACACTTTCTTGATGTACAAAACCCATCTACTGATTCTGAAAAAATTATCCGGGCATAGAGATATAAACTGTTGCCTCCATTTTTCACTTTCAAGTTTAATAGTTCTATATCCTTTAATAGTAGAATTATAAGTATGAACCTTAAGTACAAAATATAAGTCTATGATTTGAATAAATAGAACTGTATAAGTTTTATCACCCTACTTTTGACAAAAAATCTATGATTTCCTTTGAATTACATAAAAGTTGATTTTATTTTTCAAGAATAATTCAATTTAAAAAATTTAATTTAAAAAAAAAAAAGTGTACAATACAAGTAAATAGCTTTTGCTGCAATTTGTGAGGTCAAGTTACATTATTACTGTACTATTTCCTTTATGAATGAACTATTTTTAATCTTCCAGTAATATCCATATGATTGTCAAACGCTCCAAGTTTAGACTTTAAAACATACATGAAATATTTATTTGCATACATAGTACGTTATGTAAATCTGGATAATTACATTTCATAATGAAGTTTCCTTTTATAGCTAATGATATATCTCTGTAAGAAATGTCATAAGTTGCTAATATAAAAATTACAGTTTAACATAACATTAGAGTTTTACTTTTTATAAGAATGTCTTATGAATATTTTTGATGTTTCAAAACTGGTGTATTCTTTAATTTACAGAGCTGCCCTGATAGTTAGAGAAGATAATCTTGGTCAAGTGTTGAATATTGTTAAAGGTTTTTCCATGGAACGTATTTATGAAATGCGGCGTCAAGTTCAGTTTTACTGGGAGAACTACTTCAAATCTATTAAAGATATTACGCTGACTACTTTGCAAATTATTAATGATAGAATTTTTCCTTATGCCGCTCGCAAGTATGAACAGTGGAATGAACCTCCTTCAGTGAGTATTCATTTATTTTTTAGACAATCTTTGATCATCATTATCTTGATTCTTACAGATTTTCCTTGCATTGTTTTTTTTTTCCAATTCTTCAAAATGACTTTTCTACTGCTTTTTGATGTAAGAATTGTGAGAAGAGAATGTATATGCGCTTTCCATAGATAACTTCTTATTATTTTAATTTTCTAAAATATGATTTATGTAAAAAACTGCACGATGTAATTTTTTTATAGATTATGAAATATTTGCTTTTAGTGAGATATGCATGATAATTCCCTCATGAAATGTTGTACTTTGATAAAATATTAATCAAATATTAAGAAAATAAGAATGAAACTTACTCCAAAATTAGATAGTATTTCAATCTCAAATTTTGCTATAGGAGTACTAATAATCAATTTCACCAAAATTTGTTCAAATGGTTTTATTTACATTTACTATTTTTGTCTTTCTATTAATCCATGGTACTTAAAAGACATGGTTGATATAAAAAGTTAGAACTGCATAATCTAATGCCCTGACCTATGATAATTGACAATCTGACCAAACAGCTTGCTGTTAATGGATGTGTCCAAAACAGTGTCATCAAACCAATTCAAAGAGCTACTTTTGCAACAGATACATGGTGTAGGTCTGTATTCATATTAGCCAGTCGTCTATTTCCTGTCTACTGTCTTTCCAGCCATCACATGGTCTTTCCCTCACTAGTTTTCATTGTACCTTAGTTTTGTTCCTCTGGTGGAGTTCATGTTCTACAAACTTTGGTGAGACTCAAGACGCTGGACTTCACTTGACTGACTTGATTAACTTCTTGGGAAGCACTTATCAAATTTCTCCTTTGTCAAGCATCATTTCTATCCTGTGTATATCTTCAGGCCTTTTGAAAATGTTACTTCCTTCCAGCCACAGGCATAGACTTGAAATCCCATCTTGGATGATGATGGTTTGCATGGTTCATATTTAGTATTTGCCTTTCTCGTTGTCCTTTCCATTCTTAGATCCATATCTATATTAGCCATCCATGAGTCTTCTTCCGACCCCTCTCTTGCTGACTTGTGGGATATTTTTACGTTCATACTCGTTGACAGATATCTCCAGTAGACATGGGTAGTTTTTTGAATATTTTGTTTTCTCATTTGTGATTTTTATTCCTCTAATTTTCATTTAATGAATATTACAAAGATCCAACAAAGTTTGTCTAGTTTTATACATCATAAGCCAGCTATCCTTATTAATTGTTACTAGGAAATGTTGCAAATAAGGTTTGCTGTTATCAAGACTTTTTACAGATTGTAAATATAAGTATGGACAAGAAAGTTTTGTCATTATTTTTCTCTGCAGTAAAAAAAATTTGCATCACATGTATTATAATGAATTTTTTTCCATTTTATTTCACAGTTTGGAGCTTCCAATCCACTCTTTTTGCCTATGATAACTCCTCAGTCTCCTGGTTTCACTGCTGTTATTCTGACGTATGACCGCCCAGAATCACTTTTCAATGTAATCCAGCAGGTCGCCCGTGTTCCAAGTTTAGCCAAAGTTTTGGTTGTGTGGAATAATCAAAATAAATCTCCTCCAGTCAGTAAGTAGATTTGTCTGTCTTCTGGAATAATCTTTCTTCACTAAAATCTTCCTACAAGACGAGCTCTTACATCATTCATTGTCTTGTTCATTTGTGGTGTTTGTATGAACTTTGTGTTGACTGGATAATTTGAATCCTATGATCAGTCTAAATTTATTTTCCTTGAGAAAAGTATGGAACCTAAAACTCTCTGTCTTGCAAGTCTACACAAATACACCAAGAAAGAAAAGTAGTTTGAACCTTACGATTGTAACATCAAAGCTACTATTTCTGAGTTACTGATTAGTCAAGGACTTGATGTTTGAAAACATTGACATATATATCCTGGAGATGAGATCAATCAAAATGCAGTTTGGAAATTAAATGTTACCCAATGATGAATCCCAGTTGGGATAATAAACAATCACCAAGAGACTCCTACTGCTAATATGCATGTTTTTCAAAACTGGTGCAGTGCAGATGTACTTTTCCCCATTAAATGTCTGTGGATAAAAATGTGTTATTTTAAAAGTACAGAGCAGTTGCATCCATTTTTTTTTTTTTTATATGTATGGTGTCAATAGGATATGGGATCTATTCATATCTGCTATGATAATTATATGCAGATCAATAAGGCCCAGTTCATTCTGTATGGTTCATTTTTCTTTTTTAAGTAAAATACTTCCAGTGGTCACTTTTTCTATTCACTTGGTAACTTTGGTCTAGTCATAATATGAAAAGTTTAATTCCAAAACATGATGAGCGGCATATAAGAAAAAAATAGATATGTTAAATTAAACAGAAAGTCGATGCTGGATTTGAATGTTTTTATCTAATATGTGGTCTACAAGGTTTTGATGAGATGAAAAGTTCAAATCAAGAATTTGGTTTTCTTTTAGATGAACTTATTTATTCTTTAAATGGTGCTTTTCAAGTTTTAGAACCACACTCTTCATATCTACCTCAGTTGCTTAAAAAGTAATGACAGTCTCTCCTAGAATGGTGAAATGAAAATGCCAAGCTTTGAAAAGCAAATCCTCTGAGTTGGTCTCTTCCACTAATGTGAAGATGCATTCTGACAAAAATGTAACCCTTACCAAATGAAGGATTGCATAATCATATTTTAGAATAGATTTATCATTGTTTTAATTTGAATGTTAAAAAAACATTTCTGATACACTGTTCAAAAGATGGTTTTAAACAAATTACAATGCTAGATTGATGATATTTAGATTTTCCTCATCTCTTCTTCATACATAGCCTATATCACATTGCTTTTTCCATGCGTAAGATTTTAATTTTTAAACCCAGAGCTTATGGCTGTAACAATGTGCTAGAACTTACTACTAGATCTTCCAAAATTTAGTGGAGGAATTTCAGGTTTAATGAATTTCTTAATGTCGTTGTTGCGATACTTTCTTCTATCATTATTTTTATACTGAAAGCTCAAAGATTCATCTACACAGTTAACAAAACTTTTGCTAATCATTTTCATTCAAAAATTTTCATATCCATGTTAATTTTAATCTAATGATTGTTTTAATACTTTTATCTGCTAAATAAAAATCATTATCCAACTCTATTATTCTCAAGATGGTGAAACTAGTGACTTGCTCTTTCTTTCAATATTTTGTCAATCAGGGTTTATTTTTCCTGCCAAGTTAACAGTTAATTTAAAGCAAATAACATTATTATTAAGTTTGATATTAAATTGTACAATTGTTATTCATTCATTTGTTAATTATTTTACATTGATTCATTGCAGATTGGCCAAAAATCAACAAACCATTAAGAGTTGTAAGAACACGGAAAAACAAGTTAAGCAACAGGTATAAAAGCCTCTTTTGGTTTCTTGAATTGTATTGGTGTCTTTTTGAATGTAATTTTGTACTATATTCCTCTCTACACCCTTTACACTTTACTGCTTCATCTATTTGTAAATATTCTTTTAGTTCTGCTTAGTGCTAGACCTCAGTACTAGGTTATTCAATGAGAATAACAAGTTATGACTTGGAGGATCAGCTTACTAACTATTCTTCTAAAATATACACCTAACGCTGTTGTAATTTGCTGTAGAAAATTTTTTGGATAAAAATTCAGTATGTAGATTATTAAAATCACAAAGACTGAATAAAATAGTCATGATTACACTTTTCCTTTATTTCTGCAATAAATGAACTTATCACTAATTAAGTTTTATAATTGATCTATTTAAGTAATATATTTCCTTCTCAAAAATTTTATTGTATTTTTTTCCAATTCTCTAGTTTAATTTTTGAATTTATTTCAGATTTTTCCCTTATACTGAAATAAAAACTGATTGCATCCTTGCATTGGATGATGACATTGTCATGTTGACAGCTGATGAGCTTGAATTTGGATATCAGGTAAGTTTTAAAATCATTGGAAATAAATGTGAGCTTAATAAGTATATTTTGTAATAGTTATTTTTTTTTTTTACTATACACCAATATATCAAGTGTAAGAACAAGTGTTGATATATTAATGAGAGAAAAAAGTCATATATATTTTTGTCAGTGATAGTTTCAAGATACAATCTTATGTAAATTTCTCAATACTTTGTTATTCCTTGGATATGGTAGGCAAGGAATGATATTGTATTTATTGAGTATCATAGCCAAGGAGTACAATACCAGTATAAGAATACTTTATATATTCAGCAGCTGATATACAATTCTGTACTTGAATCAAATCATAAAATCTAGATTATCTGGAAATGAGAGGGTTTCTTTAAACTTCTCTATTCTTGTTGTCGAATTATTAACACAGGTATACACTGAAAAATATATTTTGTTCTAAAAAGAAAATAATTTTCCTCCATCATATTACTTTTTGGACTCCTGTATAATTGTGTCAGTGCTACTTGACATACCACGATGGATCACTTACTGGCTGGTGTTGCATTTCTTATTATTTCACCCAGAAATGAAAAATCTGATATCATTTTTTTTGCTGCTATGTTTTTATTTTTATTTCTTGGTTCATTATTTTTCTCGTACTAGTTTTGTTTAAGAAACTATATAAAGGCTTAATTCTTGAAGAATCTTAATAAACAATTCAAAGAAGGTTTAAGAATTTAATTTGAAAAAACTATCAGATATCAGCTTTCACTTGAAAATCCTAAAACATAAATGGAAAGCTGATTACAAGAGATCCAAATAAATCTTTTTTAATAGTCATGCTGCAATCTCTGTCTAATTTTAGGAAGATTTTCTTTCATGATTTGTCTTTACAATCAATGTTGCAATTTCTGATACTGTTTGATGTTCATTTTATAGGTTTGGCGAGAGTTTTCTGACCGACTTGTTGGCTTTCCTTCTCGAGTTCATTTGTTGGACAATACTACGCAAAAATGGAAATATGAATCAGAATGGACAAATGCTATTTCTATGGTACTTACTGGGGCAGCTTTCTATCATAAAGTAAGTTCAAAATCATTTTCAAATTTGTATTTTCTCTTGTTTAATTTGAACTAACATCACCTTCTTCAGTTATAAGAATATATCTTTTCCTTTAAGATAATTTATGCACTCATCACTTCAAATTAAAATGTATCAGTTATATATAGTTTATTTCAACTATTTAATAAAAATGATGGCTTCCCACTCATGAAAGAAAAATAATACAAATGACGGATTTTATCTTCTGCAAACATTTATTTTACAAGATTGTTTTGTCCTACTAGCTTCACTTATTGCGATTTTCAAAAATGATACACTTAAATTTTGGAAATTAAATTTTCTTTTAATGGTTAACGGTTATATTTGTATATACGTCTAACTACAATTAAAGAAATCTGTCGGTCCAATTGTGTGTGAGAGTATGCACTATGCAACTGGCCATTGTACAAAGTTTTCATTCGCCTGATTTATTAGTCAGCACACAAGGCATTGCAGTGTTGAGTTTGAGGTTTTTGTGGGGGGATCAGCAGTTCTTGAGAAATCTGATTGAATAAATGAAATTTACAGTTTATAGATCTTTCATCTAAAATGATACATCTAAATTTAGATAGATCTAAATTCAGATATAAAATATCTAAATTGGTAACGATGTAGAGAAGTAACCGAAATACTGAAGCCATGGTTTATAACAGAGTGAGAATCATTTTACATGACTATTATAGCAGATTTCTCCTCACACCATAAGGTCCAGCCCCTTCCACATTCACACCTTTGGAACAGACTCTGCCCTAGTCATTGAAAAGCTAAAGATGAAGGTGAGGGTAGCCTTGACAATATGAAAAATGAAATTGGCAAACCAAGTTCAAACACCAGCTGTGACAGTTGGCATTCACTTCTCTCTAATGTGTATAGGAAAGGCATGAATCCATCTCTTCTTCCCTCTGCTATGAGCAAATAGCAGGACAGTTCTTCAGACTTAGCTGGTAACCAGTCTAGGAGTTATACAACTCTGATTCTGATCCGCTAAAGTCCAACCCCTCATCTAGTATCATTAGAGACAAGCAACAGACAGACTGGGAAACAGTTTCCTGAAATGAGGCTCTGGTGTAGCTTTGATGGGTCTATAAGGCTGGAAGTGGATTATTATAAATTGCTCAAGTAGAATAATGGAGAATAAAAAGACAGACAAAATAACACAACCACCATCTCCACCTCTCCATGATACTTCTGGTACAAATGCAGAGTGTTAGCAGCATTCTCACTCTCAATGGAAACCTAATTCTAATTTCCCAATTAGGTTCAGTGTGCTTTTATCCATTTTCTGTACATCTTTGGCCATTTTCAATGGTTTTTGCATTTATTGGCCATTTTTGGCTTTCAGAAAAAATAAATACAAATAGAAAAATATGGACCTCAGTTTGCCTATCCTTTACTTAAAAACAGTAGATAAATCAAATTCCAGACTAACACTCTGAAGTGGAAAAGTGATTAAAAAAAAATGAACTTTTAATTGAAAAGCTAGTGTTATCAAAAACATGAGAACAAAATTTTGATATAAGTGAAAAGTTACTGAAGGTTTCTCCTTTTATGTAGATTAAATATTTTTTTTTCTAATAGAATAATCAATGGCTAAATAAGAAATATTCTTTAAGAATTCATTTTTTCTCACTCAATTTATTTATAAACTCTTGCAGTTTACATCTATTTTTAAAAAAAAGATACTGAAATCCAATTTTCTCTCCCTTTTCAGTTCTACAATTATCTCTACACATATTCAATGCCTGGAAATATCAAAGTCTGGGTTGATGATCATATGAACTGTGAAGATATTGCTTTCAACTTTCTAATTACCAATGCTACTGGAAAATCTCCTATCAAGGTCACTCCACGTAAGAAGTTCAAATGTCCAGAATGTGTAAATAATGAAATGTTGTCGATGGACCTTACGCATATGGTGGAGCGATCGGAGTGTATAAATCAATTTGTTGCTACTTATGGTACAGCTGCTCTGCGAACTGTAGAGTTCCGTGCAGATCCAGTTCTCTACAAGGATAACTTTCCTACTATTTTGAAAAAATTCACCGATATTGGAAGTTTATGATGTATAAAAGGAGATTATGGTACTGTTTCTACACATTTTTTTATTTGTTTTAAGTATTACATCAATTCATCTAAATTCTCTCATGTTTCAACTTATTACCAACTTTATAACCAGGAATGTCATGAAGGCCAACACAATCAATAATTCAGAGAGACTCTGTCATGTAATTCAAGTCAGTTTTGTATGGATAAAATTTCATATAATCAAATAAAATATACATAAAAATCTTCACATTTAAATTCATACTTCTTTTCTATATTTTCCTCTGCTGATTAGCACAACACACACACACAGACTCACAAACCACTTCTAATTGATTATCCAATGAATTCATTTTTATCATAAGATATGCAAGCATTGGTTTTTTATTTTTTTTTTAATGAATATTTATTGAAATTTTACTAATACTGTGCAATATTTAAACTGAGAAAAATAGTTTATGTTAGCATAACAAGACCAATAAGAAAGGAACCGGTATGTGAGAAAAAAAGTCAGAAAAAACTCTATTTTCTCAGGGTAAACTGACCAACTTGTACAGTTTCATTTTATGAAAATTTGTTTCATTAAAATTGTTTTGAGCATTTTTATTTTGTTTCATGTTTTGCTACAGAATCTCCTAATAAACTATTTTTTTCTAACCATTTTCTATTTTGTTCGTTATCGAGGTATCATTTCTTTTCTCATGATTCTCTTTCATGAGCAGAAAAATCTACATCTGACCTCATTGACGAGGCCAATTTCCAAAGCCTTTTCAAATCATTCTGACCAAAGTTAATGCCTGGTCATCTTCGTAAATCCTGAGTAACATGAAATTATATTTGTATCACAAACAGTGAAGGACAAAACAAGTCTAAGTCAAAATGAATTATTGTCATTACACAACCAACATACATTTATTCATGTTGACGTTTTATTCATTTATCTATTTATTTCATTTTCTATCTATCAATTTCATTACTATCACATATTTTCTCTAATTCAATTCAATAACACTTTCCCTTGCTGTGTCTGAATGCAAAAAAATCCCAGTAAAAAATAATAATGAAAAACTGATATTTGAAACTTAATCTTTTAACCACTACAAAAAAGACTGTTTTATTAAAGAAGTCTAATAGAAGAGAGATCACAAAACCAAGATTGCTCCTTTTACATCACAGACCCCTGTCACCAATATACGTGTATCATTATCTATATGCCATTCCGTAATCTAAAACAAATCTGGTCCTTGGCATTTCAGATATTGGGTACTCAACCTGTTCATACATTTTGCATTAGACATTGGAATTTAGCATCTTCCAGTGCCTGAATGTTGGATTTTAGCATCTTCCAGTGCCCATGTGATTGAATATAGAATATTTTAGGGCCTGACAGGTCTGTGTAACTCTAACATTAGGCCACAGTGGTCTGTTCATACTTTTTGATTCCTACTCAAAAGTGAGCGCAAAAATAAATTGAAAAATACTTGCCTTGAAAAAACAACAGATTTTATTTTTCTTTCTAAGTCAAATTTGAGGATGTTCAAATTCCATTTTCTTGAAAATTTTGGGGGTTTTTTTTGTTGTTTTTTTTTTGTTTTTTTTTTCCAAACCTTTGCAACTTTCTTTAGCTTTTGCATCTTTTGATGAGATATGGGGCACCCCAGAAAAGTGATAGGGATTATCACTGAGGATAAATTCTGAGAACTGGGGTAAACAGTTTTTAAAGCAAGTAACAACTGAATAGGTCAGCCTTTGTTCTTAGATACTGTATATGCTTAATGGTTTAAAAAGGTATGGTTTACTCATTGCAACTGACCAAACCTCATAATTGTCAATATCAAGCTTTGGTAGACCGTCCCCTAGCCATAATACCAGCACATTAGGTACTGTGTACCATTTATATAGTTCTTTTTTGATTAAATATCCATCTGATATTCAAGCATCTACAGTGACTGAGAGGCTGACTAACAACAGCAAAGGTTCTTTTTTTTTCCTTTTCTTTTTTTCTTTTTTTCTTTTTTCTTTTTCTTTTTTTTCTTTTTCTTTTTTTCTTTTTTCTTTTTCTTTTTCTTTTTTTCTTTTTTCTTTTTCTTTTTCTTTTTCTTTTCTTCTTTCCTTTTCTTTTCTTTTCCTTCTTTTTTCTTCTTTTTTTTTTTAAAGAAAATTGTGCTTACATACCTATATATGAGAAATGAATGACAATATTGGAAGTTTTGTTTTGATATTATTGAAATTTTATTCCAACATTCCATCCATTTTCTGGACTTCTTCACTGGAAAATGAAAGAAATTAGGGAACGTTTGTTTTCAAGTGGAATTTGATCCATGGTCAGGTTTTTGAAATAGTTGGATGTTAATAGAAATGTAAGCGGGAATGTTTAGTTTCATTCATTTCTTATGGTATGAAATTACAATTAATCCAACAATATATCTATATATCTCTGTAAGAGCCGGAACTTCATATAGATATACTATGCTTAGCTTAGCTTACTCTGACCTTAATGATTTGATAAATGCTTATAATGTTAGATCAATTAATTTCTCTCGTTTTGTATGATAATAATGTAATAATGGCTATATTTCAATTATTAATTTTGTCTAATTCATACCTTCATCTTGATTTTCAGTTGCTTGAGATGATGGTAAAAACTAATCAAAATTAATAATGAAAATACCATGTTTCAATGCTTCATCTAATGATAAATTATAAATAATGAATGCTACTTTGATGCAAAAAGACCATTTCTTTTAGAAATATTTGACAAAATTTATAGTTGTAAGTCATAGGACTGAAACTGTTGGAAAATGGATTGTTTAGCTTTCAAAAGAGGTTCAGATTTTTCTTTCAATTTTTTACGTATGTATTTTGTGGACTACCACTCACTGCAACTCATCCTAGCCCCGTAACTGTCTATATCAAGCTTTGGTAGATAATCCCCCCACCCCCGTTATGATACCAGTGCATTGGACGCAGCATAATATTTGCATATTTTTCATTAAATATCCATCTTATGTACCTGAATATACAGTGATCGGAAACTTGGTGGTTTGATTTTTTTGATTTCTACAATTTTCTACAAAACTCATTTTTCAGTTGGAGGTTATCTCCATAGTACAGTGTGGACATTTTAACAATATGCTTTTTTCTTTTACTTTTTTTCCATTTTCTATGGGATTCTGTAAAGCCCAAAATGGTTAAACTGCCTGGAAAGAATTTTGAGTCACTAAATGGATATTTGGTTATTAGATATTCTCATAGGTATTGACTAAGCTCAGCTTGGTCTGGTACTTATTATATACTAGTTTACTTATGCCATTTAAAATGACAGCATGTATGAAATAGATGGGTACACATTGCATTTTATAAATATAGAAAATAGAGATTGGCATTGCAGTGAGAGAATAACATTTTGATGAAAACAAGCAAATTTTTTTTTTTTTTTAATTATTACTCTTTCATTTTTATATTATTCCTTAAATTCAGCATTCTTACTTCATTGGTAAAATAGAATTTGATTCATATTCTATGTTAGTTTTGTCCAGCGACAGAAGATATCTTGCTAATTATTATTTGTATGAATCCTTTCTTACATAAGTTTTTTTTTTTTTTTTTAAATGCAAATTTACCACCAATTAGTAAATGCAAATGAGACACATTCGAATAAACTCCACCCTGCTTTTATACCTTTCACATCTGACATTAGAATAAAGGTTGCAGATTGAAAAAAAAATACATGAGTCAAAGAACCATTTGAAATCCATTGCTGAATCTATTTTTAGAGTCAACAGTAAGTAAGTAAATAACAGGTTTCCAGGAGCAACTATGCTGTAGTGAGTATGTTTGTCTTGTAAATTTTTTTTTCCACGGGACATTCCACTGATGAAGTACCATGTCGGGCTTGACCTAATTGAGGTAAATCACAGAAATGCAGGTTTGCACAACTTTTCAGTGTTATCTTTACTTCTGGAGTTTCATAATATTTTTTGCTGAATGACACAGTTCTTATTTTGGCTAGTAGCCAATATAAATATTTTGTCATAATTCAAGAAAGATGCCTACAAGAGAAGTTTTGAAAAACATATTTTATTTCTCTCATGTGTTATAGTTTGGTTATGGTCACAGTGATTGGGGGGGAAAACAGTCTATATCTGATCAATATAGATCTTTATCTCTATTGTAATCTTATGCACGATACAAGGTCTATCCTGAAAGTATCAAACTATTTGATATTAATAAAGAAATAGCCTACCTAGGGCAATGATGCCTTAATCCACTTGAAAGTCCTCCCGTTGGGATCTCACACATCCCAGCGTCCTTTGTCCACTATTCAAAACGGTCTGCAAAGTCCTCTTTCAGGATCGCCATCAGCTCTCTCATCATGTTCTCCTCAATCTTGTCACAGGGAGCCAGATCAAGACTAAGGGTTTGACTAACCTGGGTGATGTGATATTTTGCAAAACAACCCTACATTAAATGTGAAGAATGACTCACACATTCATTGTGAATGCAACAGTCACACAGTACACAGGCTCACTAATGATATCTTACTGTCGACTGAGTAACTCCGCGGGAATGTCTCTATACTTATGCGCAGCCGGGCTTCCTCTAATTGGTTGCCTGGTTATATCAAAGCTGCGCAACCAATTCTCAAGATGGCTGGATACTTTTAGGTTGGACCTTTATATTTGTTAATTGAAATTCTTGTGGACAAGAAGAGAAAAAGATCATGATTGCCAAATTTTGTGGTGTGGTTGATAATAAATATCATGAGTAACCATTTTGCAACAACTTTATTGATGTTGATGAAATAACATGGATACAGAATAATTTGATGCAGGGAATGTTGGTGTTGATACAGTTTTCCATCACAAATGCTTGTATAGTTATCATTCAGAAATTTTTATTGTAAAATAATTCCCAACCAATACAGGCAGAATCAGGATACTCTGGTTTTCGAATGATCACCGAGGTTGAATGACATGAAGTTTGATCATTATCAAGATGAGTGATCATCTGAGAATACCAGGTGCCATAAGCAGTAACAAGATTTGTTCTGTGGCCATTCCAGCTTATGCTGTGCTGGCAAATAACCGAACTTCTTGCCAAGCAGATTCGGGACTATGAACCCAGTCTCTTTCTCAAACACAGCTATGTACTTTCCTTGGAGCTGCCCAACTCATCTAGTGGCTGTGGTGAATTCTTGACCTCTGACTGTCCATCTTTTTTTTCTTTTTTTTTTTTTAAATCTACATCATATGACTTGAGTGCTGATAATCACTTTAAAATTTTCAAGTCCTGCATTTAATCAGCCAAAAATACTTGATTTGTTTGTACGGAAAATGACTAAAGCAAAGCAGGGAAATAGTAAAGTATTGGTTAAGTCAGTGGGCAGTGGTAAGTAAAAACCTTGCCAATAAATACTAGTTTCAAATACTGTTGGTGATAAAATACAACTGTGATTATTGTTCCACTTTTTTCCCATTACTGCTTCAATTTGCTTTGTTACTATTTTAATTATTTGTCTTCATGGCTATTTATATATGATTCAAAGGAATCAACAATCAGTTATTGACAAGTTGATTATTGTGAAAAGTATTGTGAAAAGTAAATTTTTGTATGAGAAACTTGAAGCCCAAAACTAAAAGAAATATTTGGTCTCATATTTGCCTAGGTTAATCTTGTCATCGGCTGGCTTGGCAAATTGAATTGTCAATCCAGACAGTCATATTGTATGAAGAGCATTTATATAAGCCCAACATTTGGTTTCAATCTACAATTAACCTAACTGGTTGGCAAA
Source organism: Thysanoteuthis rhombus (assembly GCA_963457665.1). Taxonomy (NCBI): domain Eukaryota; kingdom Metazoa; phylum Mollusca; class Cephalopoda; order Oegopsida; family Thysanoteuthidae; genus Thysanoteuthis; species Thysanoteuthis major. The sequence continues at coordinate 38,405,224 of OY735201.1, forward strand.
CACTCCCATAAGCCAAATTTTTCATCTATTTAAGTCATTAAACCAACTTTTCAGGAGTGTTTTTGTAACTTAGCAGACCAGCATGAGATTTTCAAAGTTAAATCAGCAGCAGGAAAGGAACACTTTAATTATAAACAGGCCTGACTGCTGCCAGGTCAAACTCTATTCTTACTTCTAGATGATTACTGCAACTTTTGTATTGTATATATTATAGATAAATTTGTAGATATATAAAACTTGTCAGTTTGGTAGGTGGCTCCCTTATCGACTGAGCCAATCAGTTGATTGTGATTTCAAATCATGGTCAGGGAATGTTAATTTTACATATCAGTTTGGTTTAATGTGGTGACACTCTTGAATGTTTACTCCTCTAAATTAGGTGAGGATTGTTCTTGTTGTTACCGTAGAAAATGAAAGTCAACTCAAGACTTGGGCTGGAGTTTGACAATTACATATTCTTGAATAATACTACTAAATAAACATCAAAGTAAAAAAAGTAAGTATCTTAGTTTAACATACTACACAGACATACAAACATGCTCTTTTTCTTTCTCTTTCACTCACTCTTCCTCTCTCATCTGTCTATTTACCTCAAAACACAATGACTAAATTAGGAACCAGGAACTTCACACCTGGAAATTTCACCAAAGGCTAGGAATTTTTCAAGGAATTGCTGAAACAAGTTTTTCCTAGTGATTATCTCCTTTTACTATTTATGGCAAAAATTCCCAGAAAAGAGCCTAAACATTTCAGAAAACACAAACTATAATTTAATCAGGTGAAGCCAAGAGGTAACACAGTCCAACAAAATTTCCTATATTATCGACATACTTATATGATTTCAACTGCTCATTTCATAAGTTATTTATCATCATCATCAGTCTTTTAACATTCGTCGTTAGACATAGACCTTCTCTAGGATTTGCTACAATTCTCTATCATGGGCATCATGGAGCCAGTATGTCCTGAATTTGTCTAGTTCATCACTCCATCTTGTATTCTGCCGGCCTTGGTTTCACATGTGATCTCTGGGGATCCATTTTGTGAGTCATGATGTCCATCGGTTGTTTTTCACTCTTGCAACATGGCCTGCCCATTGCTATTTAAGTTTTCTAATAGTTTCTATGATGTCTCGGAAGTTATTAAGTAAATACATTACAGACTTTTATTTTATACATTATTATGAAATGACTTCACATTCTCTAATACCAGAAAATCTTTTCTCATAGCACACTCTTGGACTTTCTCTGTGGTTCATTCTGATATCATAGAATTTATTTAAATGGAGTCAGTAACATTTACAAAATTACCAAAGTATGGAAGCCAAAAACAGGAAAAAAGATTAGGTTGTATTCTCTTTTTCACATTAACTAGAAACTCAATTCATGGTGATTTTTTTTTTTTTTTTTTTTACAATAAATATATTTATAGTAAAATGTATTTTTGTATGATTTATCCATTGAAAATTATACAATCATTTTGTGGTCACATTACCACAAACAGTAATCTTTCAACGTGACAGTTTTATATTAGGAAATAGGTATATGATCTGACAGAATGATAACAAATTGCGGTATTATATTGAAATTCTTATTTGAAATGATCTCCCATTATTACACAGTTGATATATCACTTGGCTTTGACAACGTAAATAGAACAATACATATCTGTCATGTTGAAAGAAATGAATAGACCAAGAATAAACAAGATGAGATTTTGAAGTGAAAACAGTCATTTGGGTCTTTGCATAATCAACTGTTTAGCTAAATGATAAGAGCAACACTATGTTGAGGCGGTTGCAAGTTCGATCCCTGCAGCAGCCCCATTTTCTTTAATTGTTTATTCTATTTACATTGTCTAGGCCAAGTGATATATTAACCATGTAATGATGGGTGATCATTTCAAATAATAGTTCCAATATGATAACGCAATTTGTAATCATACACACACACACATGTGTATATATATATATATATATATATATATATATATATGTACACACACATACATACACTCTTTTGCATGCATATATATTAAGGAAGGTAATATACAATATTCAAATTGGTAATGGTATGTATACACATAATGGTATTGTATACGAAAGGCATTTTGTTAATCCAAATGACGCTATTATCAACACAGAATATCAAAAATACATAGATGCTACCCAAAGAAATTTTTGTCATCAATTTGGTATGAGCAAAGACTTTTTGATTTTTTTTTTTTTCCCAATAAATATACTAAAATCTAAAATGCATTTTTGGGGATAAATTCAAAGAAATACTCATCTGTATTATGCACATTAAAGTGACTGTGCATGATAAGTGCCCTACAAACCATTTTCAAAAAGTTAATATTCTCTTTATTCATAGAGCTACAAGGCTCATTTTTCATTCTCAAATTTGAACCCTCTACAATCATATTGCAGAGTGATCAAGTTTCAAAATAACAATAAAACTGAGTAATGTAGCTCCAAAAATTACAATTTTTTTTTTTTTTTTTTTTTTTTTTTTTAATGGTTTGTTGGGTACTTATCATGCACAGCCACTCAGTAGTGTACTGAGGTGGGCAGTGGGGTGGTGCAGCCTGCCTCGGGTAACAACATCAGAAGGGTGAGACCATGATGACTGCCTAAACTTATTTTATCTTTTATTGAATTAACAAATATATCTATTAAATCAAAATTGACCTGGCCTTGTTAACTCTGAAGTGATGTGCAATAATTTGCTTTGTCCCCTACTGACCTTGAATTTTGTAGATTCTACAAAACTCTTATACAGGGCCATATTGATACTTAACTTTGTCCTTCTTACAAGACCATTTCATTCTTTAGTCAATCAAAGCCATTGTGAGAAAAAAAGGGACCTGTCAGGAAGGGGAAGACGTTCAGTAAAATGAAATAAATTCAGTAAATTACCAGACTTAACAAACATTATTTACCTTGCTCTATTTTCGACCTTCACATGGTTAGTTTTATCATCCAGCCTTTTATGGCATTTTGTTCAAGATCAAAGTGTAATATCTGTTCTCATGTCAATAAAACATAACATTAACTTCTTGTTTTGAACTTTAAACGTTATTGAGTTGTATTTTGATAGTGTCCCAAATTCTGACATCAAATCACAGATACCATTACTGGGATCCAAACAATTATTCAAAATGGCATCATTGGCATAGTGTGACTGTATTTATATCGGTATAAAAATGGTTCTATCATACATTCTAGAGTGCTGTCATTATACAGAGAGCCACACTTGTAAATTTTTCCAAAAGATCCTGTTCAAAGAAGAAGATGGATTTCTTTGATTAGGTAGATATTTAAACAATTTTATGACCAATGATGATAAATGTATTCTTCATTTAGGGGACGTGATGAAATTAACATTTATTTTAGTGCAACACAATAGTGTACAATTTTTATATACATCACATATCATGATCATATTTATACAATATGTAGAGCCTTGAACATTTGTGGTGGTGTAATAAACATCATCTTTCTTAAAATCATTTACTTTCATATCTGTTGACAAGCATTACTACATACACTGGTGTTATCTATTGAATTGTCTGATGATAAATCTGCTTCTATTTACTTCTGCAGTATGCGTGGCCTTTCTGTCCCTTGTAATCCATTCTTGTGAAATATACATAAGGGTCTACTAATTCTAAACCTAGCATAATCTTGAATGCTTTGATCAAGTCTCCCCGATTGCTCCTATCTTCTCTAACGGTGTTATTTCTAACTTCTTCACACACAACTATACTTTTCAATTCTGGTACTAACTTAGATGCTTGTCTTTTAACTTATTCTGGCAGATTTTTAACTTGCTGAATTCAAAGACAGCAAAACTTAAACATGATTTTATCTATAAAAACTCCTTAACAGTTTTGATAGTTATTTTTTTACTCTTATTGCTTTTCAAACAGAAAAACAACTCTATCAATACTATAAAGTTTTGAAAAGGCACTTTGTTTTTGTTATATGATATTACAGAAAAATATGGAAGAAATTCCAACCATACTAGCTTGGAAGAAATTCATAGAAGTTTTTTCCAAAAAATAGATTTAAAAAAACTAAGTAGGTATAGTTTCAAAAGAATATTTTATAAATGCGTATTGTAAAAGATTCTCAAATTTGGGGGATTGCTGATATTTTTTTTTTCAATTATTTTTAAAATGAAAAAAAAAAAAGTATTGTATAAATCAAAATATAAAGGTGGATAATGCTTGTGAGGCATTACACCTAATTTGTACCCTTCAACCACAAAGCCATAATGGTTCTGTTTTGTTGCCGATTGCAATTACAGATCAGATCACATTGCAAATATTACGTGATTTCTTAATAATGAGTGACAATCCCGGCATTGGAATGCACTAATTATATATTCTTTTCAACTTTGAAGGAATATCTTTAGGCTATAATAGGAACTCTTCTGGGTTATAACAACAAAAAAAGCTGACCAAATTGGTTGTTGTATAAACTAATAAGAATCTATGTTTAGCATATGTTGTGTTAAAAGGGTGTCCTAAATTTAAATTGGGCAAAATCTCGGTCGAAATAAGAAAGAAGCCAACAAGATTCTCCTGGTAATAATTCAATATGAACTGAATTGAGGCTTGATCCTGAAGTTCATCATGATGTCAGACTTTGCCATTCCATTTGATTTAATTTGAATTTTTTTCAATTGGTAAAAAAAGAATTATGGTTATATTTCAATTGTTGGATGGTTGTATCTTATTTATTGAATGGTTTTCTTGGATTTTATAACACTATTAAAACAATGATTTACGTATGAAACACTAATTTAATTACAGAAACACAAAAACAATAATTTATTCTAATTACAAAATCTAATAGTGATTGATGAATCAAAAAAGAGTTGGTAAGAGTTATAACAATTAGAAATGATTTAGTGAAATCAAATTACTTGACATTTTTTTCCACATATATGAGGTAAACTTGAAAATTTTAAATGGGAATGTCAAGTCGCATGTTTTTCAGTGACAAGAATAAATAAGTTCACAACTTTTGTTTTTGTCAGTTGGAAAGATATTAAAATCAAATTCAAATTTATGAATAAAACAATTCAAATACAACCATAATAACATTTAAAATAGAGAACTAGAAATTAATGCCATGTGTCATTGAAAAGAACAGATAATACACTTTAAGCCTGTTTTAAAGGCCGAAAAAGGCTGGACCACAAAACTAGCATAATGCCAAGTTCATTATGGTCTACTGTTCGCAGCATTTATAATACTTCATTCAGTAAATGAGATGGAAGTTTTTCTAAGTCCATGTGTTTGTTAAAGCTGAAATTCATTATAGCAAGGGTTCACTGGATATGTACATCAAAAAAGATAGTACTTCGAAAGATACAGAGACACTTATTGCCCTATAATTTTTCCCAAATAACATTAAATCCCAAACTGATTGTTGTTTCTTAATCACAATGCTTATATCACTCAGGAAAACTGCTAAAAATTGCATTTCTTTGTATTCTGTTCCAACTAGGGACAGGGAATTGTGATTTTTGGCAGGCAATAAGGATACAATTTTTTATGTAATTGCTCCTAAAATTTTCAAGTTCACAAGATTAGTATTTTATTAAAGGTAAATATCTCATCTTTGCTACTTTAAATAGAACGTCTGTAATTCAGAGATAAAAAGGTGCTGTCTTTGTATCTTCTGAGGTACACAGAAAAAATGTCTATATAAGATTATTACTTTCAATACCTTTGTACAAGCTAAAGTTCAGTGAGACAATTTATGTGGTGCAGTGGAAAACAAAAACAATTAAAGAATAATAGAATTTAAATTTAGGGCTGAATATATGCATGAATTTTGAGTAACGTATTGAAAAAAAAAAGAAAGAAAATTCCAACTACAATCAAAATTATGATTTCTTGTCTAGTAACATTTAAACCCTCTGGGGAGAAATTTTACCTGGTTGGAGCATGCATGAAAAAAATTCCCCTCGGGTTTTACATTATAAAGAAATTTTTTGTATCTTTTGAGGTGCATATGCCTGTAGTGCAAAAAGATTAGCAAAATTCTGGGGAGAATGCAAGTTCTGGAAGGACAGGGTCGATTCTCTGAATTACCGCCCCAGGTAACATCAACCCTAGAAACACCACTGCGCATTTAAACTTCATTATTTTCATTAATATTGTTAATTCCAACATTTATTTAAGATTCATTTCAATAAATCATTCGTTTTAAGTTTATTACAATGAATTATTTAAAATTTTGTTAGTTCAAATAGATTTTCTTGAATTATTGTTTGATATACCAAGGGAGGTAATCTCCAAGTTTCTTGAATTTCTACTGCCAAGGGAGGTAATAAAAATCATAAGTTGGGAATTTGAGATGCTAAAAGGCATGTTTACATGACTTGGCGTTTTAAATCTCTGACTTGAAGTAATCATTAATTTTAGTGTTTTGTACCCTTTATTCATTAACCTTTAACGGAGGTAATGAAAATTACAATGAACTTGAGTATCACCTCCCACAGTTATTTATCTCATTGGAACAAACAAAATTCAGAAATTATTAGAACAAATTTCAATCAATAATTAATTTGAATGAATAAGTCTAACCTATATTTTGATTTAATTTCAAGATTTTGCAGATTATGTAACAAATAGCCTTAAACTTAAAATTTTAGATGGTTTGATTTGATTCAAGTTGAATTTCAAGCAGATTTTGACAGTAAATGAATAATAAGAATATAAGTTACTGAAATTGATGATAACTGACAGGAATTTGGTGTTGCTCGCAAAAAGAAGAGAGACATCATCTCTTCTACGATGATAAATATATTGTGATGAGGTCGTCAGTGAATGTGGTGATTGAAGACACAAGTAATGATACCTGCCCCCTCCCTTACTAATATAGTACCAACACTATAAAAACAAAGTTTTACTTGTCGAATTATTGAAATTTTTCTTCCGAGTTTGGAAGAAATCCTCTTTTAAACTCTTTTTCATTTAAATTTCATACCATGTCTATGGGCGTTTCATTTTTGATTCCAGACCACAATGAATATTTTGATTTTTGACAATTTCTCACATATGTTTTTTTTGTTCTTTTTCCCAAATTTTGATTTTTATCATTTTAGGTCAATTTATTTTTCAGTTGAATCTTTGTTTAGAATAGCATCTTTAAGATTTGGTTATTCTAACAGACATTAAAAAGAAAAAGAATTGATGAAATCCAAACATGCACATTCCAAAATACATTAGACAACATGAAGTTTCTAAAGCTAGTGACTCTGTATCCGAGTTATCCCTTTCCCTATAATGAAAGGAAAACCATTTTTTTCCGTTGTCTCTATTAGTGATTTTATCCAATCAACTTAGGTGTATAAGCCAGGGAGAGCAACTGCCCCCCCCCCCCCAAATCAGGAAAATTCAGGCAATCGATATTTTTGCTGCTTAGAAAGGCAGAAAACAATAATTGCATATTTGATTTTTACTGTGCATCATTGACTGGTAAAAAGACTTTTTATTGGAAACTTGTATTTGTGTTTTTCATCATCAGTCTTTTACCGTCCATCGTTGAACATAGACCTTCCCCAGGATCCATTTCACTATCATGGGCGTCACGGGGCCAGTAATTTTTTAACTTGTGTAGTTCATCTCTCCATCTTGTATTCTGTCAGCCAAGGTTTCACATGTGATCCCTGGGGATCCGTGTTGTGAGTCGTGATGTCGATCAGTTGTCTGCCATTCTTGCAATATGGCCTGCCCATTGCCATTTAAGCTTTTTTGATTGATTCTATGATGTTTCGGACTCCCATTTTCTTCCTGATACACTGTGCTGTCTTGAGATCTCTCCATATAAGGTTGAGCATGATTTTCTCATGCGCATGTTGCATGCTATGTAAAAGCCGTCAGCCCCCCCCCTCCCGCGCTTAACCAAAGAATTCCCATATGCCCATGTCATACAATATCTTTTTTTTCCCAGAAAACATTTGATAGAAGTTGTTTATGAGTAACTGTGCTTAATGAAACTGGTCAGGTGATGAAATATTTTCAGGTGAAAAGCAAACACGACTCAAAGCTATTGGAAAGTTTTGCATAATACATCCTGCACCAGTTTTTATTTGGGCCACACACTTAGAAGGTAGATCATGTCAATGTAATAAAGGATTGAAACAATTATATATATATATATATATATATATATATATATATATATATATATATATTTCCTTAAATTGTAGAGAGTAAATATGTAATTTCATTTAGCAGTTGACTGAGTAGTTTTGATCTGGTATGGAGACCGATGCTTCTCTTTTTCTCTCAAAACGAAATAAATATTATTGAAATGATTGTTACATCAGCCATTCTACCTGGGTGCTGTGTCCTTTTGTGTACAAATATAGTTTTTTACATATATATAATTATCATTATCATTATTTACAATAAAGGTCCCTACAAAGTAACATGAATTTTATTAAAATTTGTTGATTTTTACAAGTTATCACAAAATTAGACGTCAATTTGTGAAAAAACTCAACTTACTTATTAAGGGCAGGGTGCCCAACTTTTTTGATTTCTTCGTTTATTTAATTTTGCATTAGTTGGAGGTCGTGTAGGTGCCTGTGAAAAGGACTATGTTATCTCCAAATCTGAGGTTGCTCAGATATTGCCGTCTGTTTTGTTTCCTCTACTCTCCCAGTTCAGGTTTCAGAAGACCATCTCGAGGCAGGCAGGGAAGAGTTTGGGTGAGCTGGTATCACCTTGCCTTACTCCTTTTTGGAGCTGGAAGGGTTCAGAGTCTTTATGCAGCCTGATAAAAGAGCTGTTGTGACTGTACATATGCTGCAGTTGTTTGACGTATACAGGGTTTACACCTTGTTGAGATATAGTCTCGATTACCATGTGAATTTCCACCAAATGGATAAATGCGAGTGGCATTTTGTATTCTGCAGATAACTTATATTCATTTCTTTAAGATCTTTCTTTTTTTCTATCTATCTCTCTATTGTAATATCATACCTATGATATGCACATTATGTGTCTATATCTGCATCAAATATATATATATATATATATATATGTGTGTGTGTATATAAGCATTGTGTACATATAAAATACACACAACTAGTATGTTATGTGAATTATACATAGAGATATATATAATTAATAATTGTATCATCCACGGACAGCTATTTCATTGTATTACAACTCTTCGATGTGGCTATAGACTCGATATCCCTAAAAATACCACTAGGTGGGGTAGAATCCTTCACTCTGGATCGAGAGGCAGATGCTCTACCTGTGCCCTACACAGAACTGGACTGTCAGTAGGACCAAATTGAGTGATATATATATATATATATATATAAATATATAAATAAAATAGATAGGTAGGTAAATTCCACAATAAGTGTTGAATGAATTTAAGAAAAGTGTAAAAAGGAAAGCCAAACATTTTAGTTATGGTTTTTAGGAATAGTGGTTTTAAATGAGCTCTAAACAGTTTCATATGTGTCTTCAGAGGGCTAATGTGATTCTGTTTCTGGTCATCTTTTCCCACTGTCCAGTAGAGGGGGTTTAACTCAAGTCATTGGTGTATCAATCTTGTTCAGGATTGGAATTCCATAGGTGTAATAAAATTTTAGTTGTTGGTGAGTTCTTTGGGAGATGGGGGTTGATGCTGGAAATCCATTTAAGGAGAGTGGTAAAGGGGCTGAGGTGCCAATGTGTGTGAATGTGTATGTTAACATTGTGGCTGAATTGTATTCTAACACAGTAAGTGATAATGTGAATGTGTATGAGAGAGAGAGGAAAAAGGGTGAACCATCAATGAGTGTGAATATGTGTTCACAGTATAGTAGAATTGTGTTTTGGTTTGATTGCAGATTTGTGTAGTGAGCGATAATATGTGTGTGTGTGTGAGAGAATCAATGTATGTGTTTGTTCACATTATAGTAGAATTGTACATTGGTCTGATTGTGGATTTGTGTAGTGTGTTGATATGAATGAATAGGATTTTTCTTCAAATGCATCACTGCATGGAAAATTTTGAAAAAAAGGGAAAGGGAGCCATGTTTTCCTAGGGAGTCAGGGCTGAGGTTCCAACTCCAGATTGAAGAACTATAGAACTAGTTTGAATTCAGTGTCGGTCTTTGAGAATTAATGAAAAGTGTTCCTCTTCTTTCTGCAACATTGTCGGTATTCATTTTGTTGAAAGGGAAAACTGAAAATTTTGGTTCTTGTGTGAACCAACTCTGAGTATCCTTATTAAGGGATCTCTTATTTGTTGCCAATGTACAGTGGTCCAGTTTCTGAGGTGGGATATTTCCCCTATGTATTCCTTGTTGCAATCTAGACAAAAAGTGGCAGAGATTATGTTTTTAACATCACAGGAGATGTTGGGTTAACTTATTAGCTTTAAATTTCTTTCCACCTATGCCCCAAAATGGCCTACCTAATATTGTAACTTTGAGCTTCATATACAAGCAGTGTATAATAGGAAGAGAACAACCTTATTCTCACAGCACCACACCACTGACTATAACAATAACACATAGGATTAACTCATATTCATGGGTGACACATTCATATTGCTGAAGTTTTGTATTTACATTTGTATTTATAGACTGGCACTATAGATGAACCTTTAGTTTCCAGCATAAGCACAAAGTTTTGTTTTTAACAATTTTAATGAGAAAAAACAAGGTGCAGTGAAAAGATTTTTTTTTTTTCAAGAAAAACAACTGCATATGAATTGTGAAAATTTTTTAAATTTTTTTTATTTTTGCTGTTTTCCCAAATTTATTATCACAAGGTGAAAGGATGAACTCCAATCTAAAATGGTTACAACAATGGGAATTATGATGCATTATTTCAGAATGTCAAAATTGTATTTTTTTTTTTCATTTTTAAATTCATTGAAGGAACAGTAGGAATAGTAGTAATGTTTCACAACACTAGGGAGCTTTTATTATTCATGCAATTCTGCACACCTTCAAACTTCTGGGTTAGTGTCCTTTGACAAAGGAAACGAACCATTGTTCTTTTTTTATTTCCATTTTCAGTTCATTGGTAACATTTTTCTGAATGTGTGCATTAGTTTAATTTTTCATTTCTCTTGTTTTGATGCTGATATTTTTTTATCAAAAAAAAAAAAGAAGGAATATCATATCTAAGATATGAAATCTAAGATATGGGATCACATTGAAAAAGAAAAAAAAAAACCAGACATTTTTGTCGCTCTTTAAAGCTGTATAAAATTTTAGCTAGCAAACTAATCACATATATTATGGGTACAAAGTTTTGAAAATGTGAAATAATGAATTGATATTTCAAAATAATGGCTGTTTTTTTTCTTTTCATTTGAAAAAGAGAAAAATATTGAGAACAATACAAAAATGCCAAAAAAGGATTTTTTTTTTTTTAAGACTCAATTGTATTTTTTTCTCTCTGGAAATGACAAAGAGACATTGTGATTAGACTGACTTTGTCAAATGTGCTCCAGCCAATTTTTTTTAAAAATTCAAATATATTTTGGACATTATTCACTGAAGTACATGAATGGTCTTCTTAGTTTTTCCATTTCATTCATGTGAAGAACTCTTTCTTTATAAACAGAAATACAGAAAGCTATCTTCAGGTCATTTGAAGAAAATTTCAAACTTTAAAAAAGAAAAAACACATTTACAAAATTTAGGTTTTCATTATTCCAGCAAATTTCCCCAAATATGAGTGTTCATGAAGTTACAACTTTTTCATATTTTATATAAATTCTTAAATCAGAATAAAAAACAAAACAAAACCTTTTGTAAGAATATTACTGTCAACCCCCAACTAATCAATATGTAGCGAAGGCCTTGAGCTTTTTTTCTTCTTTTTGTAGACATCTGTCTTTTAGACAGTTATCTGTTTTCTAAATATTTGCTTACGAGGTGTGGCAAACTAAACTACAGTCAAATGTTTGATTTATACGTTACTTTATTCCCCAAACCTCTCCTGTATTCATCCAGGTTTAAATATCACAATTTGTTAGTGGAAATAAAGTCAAGACAGAAACCAAAAACATTGACTTCCCAGCTGAGATTATTATTATGAGTATTAAGTCCACTTATGGCAGTGTCTCAGACCTGTAGTTCGGTTTCTATGCAATAGATTAGACAACACAGATGTTAAACAATATGAAAAAGGGCCACTGAGCATAATTACAGATCATAACCAGTCTTCATACAAAGTTCATTACCCAGAGATGTCTGAAGTGTACATTTCTGAATATTGTACCATTGAAACCAGTTGTCTAAATATGACAGTCTCTTTGGAGCCAAAGATTGCTCCAATCAACAAAGGATAAAATTTAGAATTGAATTTTATAGGTATCTTAATTATTTTTGACAGGTGATTAACAGGTACAAAACCCACACACAATCACAATATTTAAAAAAAATATAACTGAGTGGTGGCTTTTGCAATTGTTCCTTGATTCGTGTTGACTGGTTATGTTGCAAACAAAGCCGAGACTGCATATTTTCAGTGCATTATCAAAAGCATTATTTTGGTTAATTACATTGGAAGTCTTCCTTCCTCCACCCACTTCAACATTTCCCAGAGTTTAATTTCAATAAAAGTTTATTTTAATGAAATATATTTGGAATGGAGTAAAGATTTTAAATGAAAATAGTCATAAAACCTCAATAAAAAAAAATGAATTGTAAATAATGCCTTAACAAATAATACAAGGATGTTATTAGTTTCACATCTCTTGGTTTTACAAGTTAGAATTATTTTAATCTTGTAATCAAAGTATTTCTTTACATTTTTTTCCATCAAGAAGTTTGGCAAATTCAATTATTTTATGTCAAATCAAAGTTATAAAAATGTCCAATTCAAAAGCAACCAAGCTAAGCAGACCATTTGTGTAATTTCATGAATAATGACCATGATTTTCTTGTTGTCACATTGACTGTGGTGCAGTCCATTTGATTTAAACAATGCTAACAGGTAAAAAGTTTTCTTCTTCTCATAATGATTTATATATTTTTTATTGTTTATAATACAGAGATTTTCAGACAAAAAGTTGAGCCATTTTTGATTTTATTTGTTGATTTTTGTGGTGCATCATCAGAAGACAAATGAGGGGTTGAGGGAAGAGATAGATAAGCAGGTTAGCTGCACTTTGTGTCAATTTGATTGGTTACAATGTCACAAATGATAGCCAAGGATATTTGTTTAAATAGAATTTTTGAAAAGCTACTTTTTTATGTCTACAATACTTGTAAAGATATTTTGCTTGTCTTTTGTCATTTCATACTTAAAAAAAGAAAACAATTAAAAAGGTACATCTAAAAAATAATTGAGGAAAATTATTGATAATCAAAATTAGGCATCTTCAAGAAAAGAAATCTTTTTGAATTTTGATGAAAAGTTAGAAATTTAGGTTTACGTTTTTCAAAAATTTTATTGATCTTGCTATCCACGTATAAAAATATTTCTGACCAGGACAAAAGGAATTAAGATGTAATTACAATTATTTAACAACAACATTATTTGTCCAAGTATATATTTGGTGACTAGAAAAAAAGTCACAGCTTTGGCTTCTGGCTGAGAAAAAAGTCACATTCAAGTTAATTTACAATAATAGAATAAGTAATATTTTGATAAAATGTTAACAATAAAATTCACATTTCATTTACAGTAATAAAATATTTCAAAACACACACACACATATATATATATAAATATATGTATGTATATTTGCCTGCCTATATATCAGTTTTCATGTATGGTTAGCTTTTATTACCTTGCTTTATCTAAAGGTAATGAATAAAATGTGATTTTGTGTGAACATGTAATGATATGAATTGTGTTATCAGTGTGTAAAAGGCATGTATTAGGAGTTACTACTTATTTTATCAATTTAAATTATATATGAATTATCTTCAATGTTTACTTTGAAGTATTACTTTTTTTTATTACCATTAAACAACTGACTTCTATTGTCAACATTTACGTCATTAAAATATCATCTATTTTATTACTATATATTAAATGAATTGAACGTGATTCTTCAATGACTTTTTTCTGAGCCAGAAGCTCAAGTTATGCTTTTTTTCCAAGCCAACATTATGACATTTTTCCTACAATTATATATTCATCCATCAAATATTAAAATTAATATAGAAGAGATTTTACATACTTAAACCATGAAAATAATTATATCAAATAAAATCATTTTAAAATAATTGTAACTACATACAGAGATCCATGTCACTTGAGCAAAACTTCATAATGGATAGAAGAGAACCATGTTTACCAGTAGAGATTTCAACAAAGTAACTAATTCTAAACGTCCACTGTTGTTGGTTCTTTTTGGTTGGTTTATTAGTTTATAAACTGTTCTTGATATCAAGGCACTAGTCTTGTACTGTCAACCTATAGGAAGCAGCAAGTCACAAAGCGAAAGTTCGAAATGACAAAAAATCCAAGAGAAAAAGTCCTCAGGACCATTTAGTTCCTATAGAATGGGAGCATGGTTGAATTATTATGTAATGCCCAACAGTTGTGCCAACAAAATAGCTTGATTTTTTCCATTTTTACATGCTTAAGAAATAACAAAGGAAAATACACTGGCAATCCAAAGTTAGCTTTTTGTAAATGGAAAAAGAAAAAAACATTGAAAAGAATTTTTTTTAAAAAGCCATAACCAAAGCCAGGGCATAAATAGCAAATTTTGAACAAAATCAACAAAAGGAGATAAAAGCAAAAAACATGCTTAACTGTACAGCAAATAAAATTAATACTTTTTTCCCTTTTTCAATTTAAAACAAATTATTATTTTTATGATTGTCAATCCATGACACAATTTCATTTTAATCAGATTTAGTGTTAATGAAGTTAGTTTTAAATATTTGAGCTACAACAATAAAATTCTGGCAAGATATATCTGACAAGATGCAAAAAGGATGACAAGTTAGGGGTTTAGTTGTTATGATATTTTAGACTAACATTTATTCACAATTATTGATTACCATTAACTTAAAAATTTGTAAAATATATTAAACATCAAATTGAAGAGAAATTTCCAAACAATTTGTGTGTAGACAAAAGAAAATTATTCAAACAACAAAAACAATATCTTATATATATATATATATATATATACATATATATACATATATATAAATAGTAGAAAGTAAATTTGCTACATAAACATGTTTATGTTTCTGCCCTGTTAGGGCCTCTTCAAGTGAATGATTATGTATGTTTTAGATTCCTGTTTGGAAATTTGGGGAATTTTTTGTTGATGGGAGGAGTTTTTCCTTTGTTTTATTGTTATTTTCTTTGTTAATTTTGTGGGGTGTATGTTTTGCTGGTGGTTATAAGTTACATGTGAAGGGATTTGGACTGGGTGTAGGAGTTATCTATAAGTGGATGCTGATCTGTGTTCTAAGGGATGTTTTGATTTTAACCTTGATTTTTACATTAGATTTATTGCCTATGTTAGGGTCCCTTATGACCATGGTGGATTGTATTGTGCTCAACTTACTGAGTGGGTAGGGGTAGACAAGGCCCAAAGAGGGCAGAAATATGAACGTGTTTGTGTAGCGAATCTACTTTCTACTATATTTTCAGCTCTATTCCAAACCAACTTAACACTTAAAGTTGAATGTATTGAGCACTCTATGAAATAAATACATCACATATCAGACATTGCTTTATATCATATTATGTTATATAGCAAACCTGATATGTATATATGTATATATATATATATATTTATATTTGTATATATTTTGTTGTTTTCTGGAATATAATAACTGCTACTGGTTCTACTACACTATGACTGTCACTATAACCACCACCACCACAATTATAACTGCTGCTAATTAAACTGTTCATAAAATACAAGGAAAAAAGGCATTGGAAATGAGAAAAATATAAGCATTTGACTCTCAGCACCAGTTGGAGCTGCAGGTCCTACTCTATGACATCAGGAGTTTTAATTATTTCTTACATCAATATTACTGATTGGGCAGATAAATAACAGACTTGATTATGACTAAAGTATAGTTTGGGATATTTTCAAGGAAGAAATGACAATAATTAAAAACATTATTATAATTTTGAAAATAAATTTTCCTTTAGCACTTGAATGTTTTTTTTAAAAGATTTTTTTGTTAACCATACCACTATTAATTTTGACCAGTATTTTCTTCCATCTTAATTTTTAGTTACTTCTTATTGGAACTTACTTAGGCTGCCGATTTACCATAATGAATAAACAGCACAGAATGGAAAAATAAAGGATAGGCTCTTGATTAGATTCAGATTCATGTTCCTTTACCAGTTACAAAAAAAAAAACAACTGAGAATTGAGATGAAAGAAAATACCAGTCAAAACTAATAACAGTAATGGTTGACCATGCTTCATTTAATGAAAATAAAATAAGAATTACTTTGTATTCAATATTTTGTACTTAGCATTATATAACAATTTTTTCTAAGAGAATTTAAAGTCAAAATTTCTAAAAATTAAGTTGTAAATTTATCTTGTACTTAGCATTCATATATCATGAAATATATTTGCACCATAACTATCAAGAAATACACTGATTAGGAATTCTATTTTTATCTGAAGCTTTAAATTTGATAAAATCAAGTATCTTTTTAATTGAACAATTCTCAAATTATTTCTAGCTAATCTAAAGCAGTTTAGTTAAATGTATATTTTGTGACTGCAAAAAGAAAAACTGATTCCAGATTTTCATCATGGGGGTTCATAAGATAATTCTGATTTTTATCCAAATTACAATTTTACAAGTTAGGAAAATGTTTTTCGGGTAATCTACAATAGATTCTAAGACACGGTCAATGTATTCTGTAAAGTGCTATGAAAGAGCATATTTTTGTACTGTTTCAAACTGTTCTTTCTTAATGAAAAAAAATAAAAAAATTATTGGAAGCGCATGAAACAAATGTCAACAGTTTCTTTTCAAAATTGTTTATTATTGATGAGTTTCCTCGAATGATTTTTACTATTTTCTATTAAAAAAACCCCAACAAGCTCAAGAAAAAAAGGAGCCTCTGCACAAAATGCCTATATGTTGAGGCTTAATAGAAATTAAAAAAGCATCAGTATGAAGTCTAATATACAATACAAGAGATATCACATGTCAGAGGGTGGATATGAAACATAATACAAGATTATATGTATAATAGATTAATAAAATGAGATTTGATCCAAGACCCACTTTTCATTGTGAGATACTGCTTATTCGCAGGAAATACCACATCTCATTGTTGATACCAAATATCTTTCAGGTTTCAAGTCTCAAAGTATATACCACATTTCTGGGGTGGGATGATTTGTGGTTATATGATGTACCACATATTAGGGTGGGGAGTATGTTTGCCAAATGTTTAATCATGATATCATGCATAATGGGAAATATCACACACACACATGCACACAAAAGGATACCATAAATTATTGAATAACATTAATATTGTGAGAGTAATCAAGCAAAAGATGATTATTATTTCTCAGAACTGTCATCTGATACAGATGAGATTTTTGTCTTAAATTTTTTTTTCTTTAAAAACCCCAAAAAAAGAGTGGACATTAATAATCTCATTTTTTTGTTTTTTTTTTGTTTTTTGGTTTTTCATATTTAAATTCTTCAGTTAATGTCTCATTACGATAGAATATCTTTTCAACCTTGGGATATTAGGTGAAGAATTATACAAGTATAGGGGAAAAAAAAAAAGGTTTGTTGATTTTCTGGATTAGGAGTAGGACCTTCCAAATCATTTCTAAAGGTTTTTTCCTCCAATTATCCATAGTTTTCATGTGAGCAGTTTGGCACTGAATGTTAATACTTTGGTTGATCTATCTAATCCTTCCAAAGCATAATACACTGCTACAGTGTTGCAAAATTTGGCTACAAGAGGGTATGATGCAAGCTTCATCAGCAAGACTTACTCAACACAGGCATTGGAACACTGTCGAATTTGAAAATCGAGCAAGTCTGGAGACAGAGATCTAACATCAAACTCTTGAGGCCAAGAGGCTGGAACTGAATGCTCTGCCTGTGTTGAATGAGTCTCTGAGATAAAACTCGGATTATCTGCCCCTCTGGCCAAATCTGGCAATCCTGCACTGCTATTCTCTCTTTCAATGTGAGTATTCTATGAAAGAAAATAAAAGGAGTTCATTTTTTTTTCCAAGCAGGTAAATAGCAGTTAAATCACTGTATCATAATAACATACATAACAAGAAAAAAGAACAATATTAACCTGACAACTAATAAATGAAACTGGTTTACACACAAGAATAAAGAATTGTTTGGAGTATTATTCAAAGACATATATTTCTCAGAAAAAAAAAAAATTTTTCAAGTTAAATAAAAGGCCCAAGTGTCCAATGTTCAAATGATTTGAAGAGCCACATGAATGAAACAAATTTCTTCCAGAGTAGATACCTTCAATTGATGCCCCATGACTTTCAAAATAGGAGTTCTTCACTGACATAACGGTGAACCTGGAAATTACCTGGGTAATGAGTGGCCACTAAAGAATATTAGGTAGCCATTCTCAACTTCTTTTTTTTTCTTTGTCACAGCCCCCTTTAAAGCTATTCTCAGGTTCCAGTGCCTTCGGTCAAGTAGGTATAGAGAACACAGGGACAAATTCATTCATTTTCATTTCAGTCTATGGCCCCCGTCAGATGTGCAAGAGCTATCAAGAGGGTTGTATAGACCCCTGTAGGAAATGGCCGACACATGGTACTACAAAACAAAATTTCCATCCTGCTAGGAGATTTGATTCTATTCAGAACAGCTTTTTCATGAATGTTGAAAAAGATGTTGGCATGATGAAGAATCTATAACTTGTCCTTGAACAATGAAGTCAAGAAAAATTCCAATAGCCATGATAAGTTAGGAAATTAGTTTTTCTTTTCCTATATGAGTAGGTTATCTGTGAGAAATTTATGAGTTCAGATAGAATTTGGTTGACCAAAATTTGGAATAAATCTAACATTATTCCAAAGAAAAATCTGTAATCAAGTTTAATCTCTCAAGTACCTCCTCCAAGATGTTTCTTCAGGGTTGTCTTGTCAGTCCCAAGTCCAGGCAAAGGTGGGTGGTAGGGCTAGCAATTTCGTTCCATAAAACCTACTTGCTACATTAACTGCAGCAACATTACCCCAGTGATTGATCCAGTGAGAGCCTGGTCAGGAAGAATACTCCAGACAAAGACGAAAAAAAAAATAAAGAACTACAATCCACAAAAACTGAATAACCCTAATCATATATTCATTGTTATTTCATGTTAATAGTTACTAAGAGAAGAAAAAAATACGATTTAACCACAGGTTGAGATTTAGACCAATTCTGGCCTTTGCGATCACCTTTATAGATATACAGGTCAGCTGTTCTGGGTCTATTGCATTCAGTTTCATTTCTTCTTTTCATCACTTGTGATG
>OY735201.1:38429691-38464691 GCA_963457665.1 Thysanoteuthis rhombus
AATTAAGAATTTATTTTTGTTTATACTTTGTTCGTTTATTGTAATTACTTTTTCTTTTAATCGTTAATTTACTGAATTATTCTCCTTAGAGTAAAAAGACATTCTGAGAAAAAAAGTTTATATACAAACTTTCAAAAAACTTAGGAAAAAAATCATTGATGGTGAATTTATATGTATATTTTTTAATAAAATAAATATCAAGATTCAAATAAAGCAAAACAATCTTCATGCTATTACTATTATTATTATCATTATCATCATTGTCTTGTTTTATTATGATCCATTTCAGTTATTAGCCCTTCCCTAAAAATAATGCATCCTTTCAACATCAAAAAAGGCTTTTAGTAGCCCTGTTTTTTCTTTTGCATTTTTGCAAAGTGAATCAGGGTTCTACAAACTTCTTTTTTTTCACCTCTGTCATTTTGAAAAGAGGAAACTAAAAAAAAAAATTGCTTGTAGAATCAAAAGCTCCATTTGATCCTTAATATTTCTCCTTCTGCAAACCAAAACATAAACACTGGTCGTTTTCAATCAATGCGCCAACACATGCACAAAATTGTTTTTCAGTAGGAGAAAAGGAAAGTTTTTATTTCATTCTTTTTCTTTCAATTTGCAATAATTATATAATCTTCACCAGCAGTAACAGCAACAGCAGCAGCAGAAGTGTCCCAAATACATTGTATTTGCCATCAGGTAGTATTTATTTTTGAATGGAAGACTTTTGTATTCTTTCATGTTTTGTTTTTGTCTGTTTTGTTTTTTTTTTCAATTTTTCTTCCTTTCTGTTTCATAGGTGTATAGAAATTACTATTATTAACACTTTGTGAGTTGATATACACAGGGTGTCCATAAAGCCCCTATCTATTTATGTTTAAACAGTATAATAAAGTAGATAGATAGATACTTTATGTAAACCCTGTATTACTCAGGTGTTGCAGTTTTTATAATCACAGAAATATACTAACTGCAACAAGCATAGTAAGTGAAAGACGATTATTTTAGACTTAAATGACTCTCTGCTCAAAGGTTTGGGAACTCTAAACCATGAGCTTGATTAGTTAAGAGTCACAGTCCATTTTTTTGTGCATTCATATATATATATATATATATATATATATATATATATATATATATATATATAGCTTGATCCAAAATTATATCATATCTATTATAGAAGACAGCAACATTTTAATCAACTTTAATTTTTTTTTGCTAATTTATAATGTAGTGGTTTAAAATCAAGAACTGCTACTTACACACATTATCTGGTTGTCAGACTAGAGCTCTATTAATAACATGAAAAAAAAAAGGGTTTTAGTAGTATGTATTACACTGAGTTATATTATCAACTGTTCCAAAAATATATCACCTTATTAGAGCAAATGTACCTTATTGTGACAATAAAATTTAATATAGTCGATATTTTGTACTCCTTCCTTTTGCGAGAAATGTTGTTTCAATCCTCTTAGGCACTGACTCATATATGGAAAGTATGTATTCAGGTGTTATTGTATTTTCTCAGATAGACCGAATCACTATTATTAAAACGTTTCAAGACATCTCTTTATTTTTCAATTCTTCATCTAAAGCATTCTTGAGTTTCCCCCAAAACATTTTCTACCATAGTTTACAGGCTAGTTCAAAATGCGGAATCGCTTGTTGGAAAACCAATTTTTAAACGGAATGTACAACATGACGGGGGAATTACCTTGCTGAAATATCCGATTCCTCTAGTTCGGTAGCGAGTGTTTGAACAGTTTACTCTCTAAAATCTCTCAGTAAATCATTGAATTCATCAGACCTTCAATGATATGTAGGTCACTCTTGCTTTCAGGTGATATAATACCCTATACCATAATTGACGGAGGAAATTTTACAGAGTGTTTTAATGCAAAGTTGGCATATCTTTCAGTTTTCCTCTTAATATAAAGGTCTCCACTGCTGGGAGCATATTGGATGTTGCATTCATCAGTGAAAATTACTTTCCTCCAATTCTTTACAGTCCATGACTTGTATTTCTAACAAAAGTCTAATCTGGCTTGTACATGTTTTTTTTAGTGAAGAGAAGTTTCCTCATCTTATGAGCAGTTACCAGTCCAGATTCTTTTTGTCTTCGTCTAATAGTTGAATTATTACATTCTATATTCTACTTCCATTTCAAAATGGAAAAAGAGATGTCTTTGTCTTTTTTATAAATATTTAGCATTTTTCGGTCTTGTCAAGGTGTGCTCAAGCATGGATGACCAGTCTGCCTTTTAGGTGCAAATGTCACTTCATCTTTTATTCTTTTCAAAACTTTTGAGACACAAGATTGACCAATCTTCATGTGTACTGCTATTTCATGCTGACTCATTTCTGAAAGCGCCAAGTTTGACATCATTTCCTTTTCAGTGGCAGGTCAAGCCATTTGCACTAGATTGTTGGCCCATATTTACTACAAGAGATTAAATATACTACCAGAAAGAAAGCTACTTCTTATAATATATTTTAGACTAACTGGACAAGTCGAAAAACATCCTTTAACCATAGAAACAACACAATAAATCAAATACTTCGAAAATATGATATATTTCGGGAACAGTGCATAATTGAAATCGGTGTAATACATGTTACTAAAACCTCTTTTTCCTCACTAATCATGTATTTTTTTTTTTACTCTAGTCTGACTGTCAGATAATATACCATGGTAGAAGTACTGAATTTACAACCACTACATGATAAGTTGTTTAAAAAAATTAAAGGTAATTATAATGTTGCTGTCTTCTATAATGGATATGACATAATTTTTGAATCAAAGCTGTATATCTTGGTGTGAGTGTGTAAAGCTAAGGCCTAAGGCTATTTACTGTCAGATTCACAAAATAGGGGCAATGACTTGGCACAATGAGAAAAACAATATAGCAAAATCTGTTCACTGATTTAGAAAAGGTCTGGATTCCCTCATTGTACAAAGGAAAATACCAATTCAAATTTTGGACTGTGCTAGACTGAAGTCTATTTTGTCCTCAAAATGTATACATTCTGCCAAACTGGTGAACACATATCACTAAATTGATGTTCACTTTGTACCAACATGAATGGGAAAAGGTTGAGTTAGATCAAAAAAACCAATATGGTTCTTATTTGAAAACAGATGAGAAGTAGAAGCTCAACCCAAAATTAGCTTTACAGCACACAGCTACACCATCGCATATAATTCAATATCACCCATATAAGTACTATAAACAAAAAACTGTAATGACATAGCTATACTTCCAAGAGATTGAGTAGACAGTTTCTCCTGCTAAAAGAAACTAAACCTAACTGAAAAATAACATGCTCTTAATAGTAATTACTTATATAATTTATAATGGCAGTTTAGAACAAAACTGACTTGAGAAGATGCATTGAATATAAAAAACTTGCCCAAAGTTTACATACCCTAAGAAAGAATCTGAGCTTGTTGGTAAGAACAGCAACGTGTTTCTGGTCAAGTCCAGAGTTGCTGCATTGAGCTACAGATGGAGATAAGCCAAGCTTTATCTCAGAGACTCACTCAGAGCAAAACAGTGTCAAATTTCAATGCCTACGTTAGGTAAGTCTCTGAAATAAAGCTTGGATTATTTCCCCATGTAACCCAACTTGGCAACCCTGGTTAAGCCATGGTACTTATTCTAGGTGGATTTTACAAGAGTTTGTTTGACCATATAGGACTGTGAAAGACTTGCTCAAAATTTATGTGTCCAACAATAGGCTTGAACCTGCGACTAGGTTGTTCAAGATCCAAGAAGTTGACTAGATGAGCTTAAAGCCTAGAGACCAAAGAGTAGTAAAGATTTATAACCATTGCAGATTTTTCATGTACTGTACTTACCACAAGCAAGATGTGTTATGAAAAATGTATGCTGCTCTTTGGCTCAAACTTATGTAATTTTGTCATGTACATCTTCATTCACTGAGCAGTAACAATTATTTCATGAATAACTGCCAACACCTTACTTCTATTCTTCCCAAATTTGCTCGCACAATCAATTCTCTTCTTCCGACCTATGATGTCAACGTTTCAGCTGATCCATTCTTCAACAGTTCAAGAAAAAAGGCGAATCTTTTCTCTGAAAGCAATTATATCATATAATGTTCTGGAGGAAAAAAAGGTTTGCCTCTTTTCTCAGATCATACACCTTACAGTGGCTGGATGATGAATTGGATGAGATGTTGGTTGATAAGATCAAGGATGGAAAGTAAAGATTGAATTGTTCAAGCAAAACTTGTGATGGAAATGACTCTTTTCATAGTTATTGTAGTCAATAAACTGGGCAAGTTGGTGAAAAACTAAACAGGGAAACACAGTAACTATTTCATAATATATATATATATATATATATTATATATATATATATATATATATATATTATATATATATATATATATATATACTAGATGCAGTAGAGATTTTAAGACAAAGCCTAAATTCTTGTTCCTAAGCTAATACTAAATAGAAAATTGTGTACTGAGTTATGATAATCAATTTCAATAGTAATTGTAGTCATACATAGTAGCATTATTTATTTTTACGGATTGTTGTTACTGAAAAAAAAATTGAAAAGAAAGATCCGGGATGTGAGCCATACAAGAAACACTGTTCTGAATTTCAATTGTATTTGATACAAAAGTCAAGTTCAATAGTATATAAAGGGGCGATAGGTTAGGTAGCTGAATTAATGACTTTGTGATTGTCAGATCTTAAAAGAATGTTGCAACTTTGGTGCGTGTTTTTTCCTGAAGGGCACTAGCTGACGTCGACTGTCGCAGCTGTCGGTGTTGGCTGGCTTCCTTGTTCCCACTGACTTTCATTGTTGATGATCCAGACATTGGAACCGGGCCATTCGTCGGGTGATATTCACCAGCCTGCAAGAAGCCACGAAAATAAGCCGTTAGAACAAAGACTCAAACTCAGATGAGAAGCAAGACACTTTATTTGTAAAAGCTTCTGTTGAAAATATTTTTTGAATTCAAATATTGAATAGATAACAGCCAAGTATTCAAAAGAAAACCTGATATGATATTCAGTAAAAATTTGAAATGATAGTTCTAATCTGATTCTCAAATATCTTATGTGTGTATACAAAGAACACGAGAAGATTGAACTGCTCATGTGAGATGAGAATTTCAGAATCATAAAAATATAAAAAAATAATTCTAACAAACCTCTGTATTAAGTCAATTTAAAAAGCAAGTATCATAATTTCATTAGTGATCTAACTGGCTTCTTTGCGATTGTTGAACTATTTCTGTATACAAAAAAATATATTTATTGCAACAATTAAAATGGAGTTGTATAACACGTGCTCATAAACATTGAGAATTTACTTCATAGAAAACTTAGGAGCACATTAGCTGATGACCAAAAGGGAATAACTACTTCATGCTGGAAATGAATGGAAACTATTGCCATTATTGGCTTGCTGCTTGCTCACGAGGATCAGGGTTGGATGATCTGTCTATCTTCTACAGCCTCGAAGATGACTGTAGAGCCAAATCCGCACAGCACAAATCTTTCCACAATTAGAATGAGGGGAACTCTGTGCCGGTGGTGTATGGAAAGTCGTCCACTCCATGTGTCTTTTCCTCTAGTTCTCAATATCTCTTTGCTTCAAACTTTATGCATTGGCACCAACCTTTGTAGTCACTTACTTTCTGGTGTCATGAGTATTTATGAATGCCAGCTTCTCGAGTTGATCTTTGAAGTGATTTCTGGGTTCCCCTCAAAAGTTGTATTTTCCTTCATGAAGTTCAAAGAAAGAGCCTTGGTTAGACGTGAGCTCTCCATCCTTGCATCATGACTTGCCCATTGCAGCTGGTATTTCAGCATCATGGCTTATGATACTCAGCAGCTGTGCTTTCTCTATCATCTACTCATTGGAGATGTGCTCCTGACATGATGTTGAGAATGATATGTAGGAAGTGCTCCCAAAGATGCACCTGCTTCCTGAACTAAACCCAAGTCTCTGCTCCAAATAGCAATTTAGGGACTGTAACTGCTCTGTATACCCTTAGCTGAAGAAGCTCAGTGGTCTTGTCATACTCTCTTGATGCTTTAAACTATGTATTTACTTTTTTTTTCATTACAAAAGTTTGTGATTTTTTTTTCAATAATTCACATCAATTTCCACTTAATTTTCTCAAACTTTCATTGCTTTGAGATTTAAAAAAAAAAAGTTTTTTTGTAAAAACAGATTTTCATTAGACTTACTTTTGAATTGGCAAAAAACCCTCAAATCCGATGCTCCCTCTTTTCTAGTTTGTTTTTTTTTCACAAAAATCCCAAATCAATTAAAACAAAGTATTCACTATTTTTTTACAAAAACAAATTTGAATAAATCTTAACATTTATATTTAAAGAAAACAAGAACAAAACAATATTTAAAGGAAATTATTCATATGTATTTCTTCTTTGAATAGAAAATGCAATTAGAAAAGAGAACATCATTGAATGCAACTGGTCCAAGATCAAAACTGAAGATCGTTCCATGCTCCAAAGCTCATTTTTACTGTATATATACAATTGTATGTGTACAGGCAATATGATAGATGGTTGATTATCGTATATAAAAATCTTTTTTTCTGTTCATAAATCTTGTACACAATATATATTGTAAATACAAAATCTTATAGTAAGATAAATGGTACTTTTACAATCGATGCTTTTATTTTCAAATCATAAGCTTATGATTTTAGTCAAAAAGTTGGCTGTTGTTTTTGTGAATGATTGATAATGAAACAGAGTCCCTTGAATTGATGCGCTTTGATCTGCAGACAGTTCCGAATCAGCCAATCAAATTCTAACTAATGAAGTTGCTGTCATCCAAGATTCAGGAAATTAATACAGACACAATTAACATATATTGGAATAAGATCTACTTGTTCTACAAAATCTTCATTCTTATTATGTTGAACAAATCAACACAGAAATACAGGTCCTGGTGACATCAGCCAAGGAGTTGTTTTACTTAATGCTTTTCCTCTTGGGTTCTTAGGACATAAGAGATGTACCTCTGTCTGAATGAATAAAGTTTGGTATACCACAAAAAGATTGTTTCAAGACAGCTCGTTACAGTCTCAGCATGCATATTTTGGCACAGAACAGCAATTGGGAATCATGAGTATTCATCAACATCTGTAAGGGCTTTTACATGAACATAAAGGCCCTTTAAAATCTATACTCAATCTTTCCATAGGTTGGGTAGCCTTAATTAGTATTCCGTCTGCTGATTGATGAAAATGTGGCTTCATCTCTACACAGATTTCATAAGAGATACAAACATGTCTCACATCCTCAGTTGAATATGGAAGATTTTTAGACCTGACAAAGTGTAAGAGTTGAACTACACCACAATGACAGAGTCCATCATGCTATTCCTCAAGATAAGATTCTGAAAATGCTGAACACAATGCTCTGGTCAGTGTATCAGAGACTGAATTCTCCTTTCCTGAGTGATATTGAATGGTATAACTAAATAATGCTAGCTCTATCCTCCATTCTTGTATTTTGTTAGTCTTCATCTTAATTACCTTCTGTTGTCCAACATGTAGACTACAGAGCATTGATTTGTGATAAGCACAAAATGGTGTCTTGCTAACAAATGACTCCATTTGCAAACTGCTTCTAAGATTGCTGTGGCCTCCTTCATGACAGCTGGATAGTGTAGTTCACTACCTCACAGAGTTCTATGCAAGAAAGTAACTGGATGGCTTCTCTGATTCAATACTGCAGAAACTACCACATTCAATGCATCACACTCCATGATAAATGGTATATTTCTATATTATATATGTATAAGGCAAATAGCAGATCCAGAGTTTTGTTCTCATACTGAACCATTTATAATTTAATCTCTGACTAGTTCTTTGTAGTACTGATCAGCAGTTACAGCTTTTAAGATGCAATCTTTGCTTAGACCATGCAATGCTTGAAGGAATTCATTCAGGATCTCCTCAAATTTCTGTTAACGCATACCAGGTAGGTGTCTGGAAGAATTTCTATTCAGCATCTTGACATACAATTTTGTTAATGTCTCAATAGCTGAGTCATATGTAATACTCCCTTTAATATAATCATAAACTTGCTCATTTCTTTTTGGTTATTTCGACCACAATTTCGCAGTTTGTCAGTACAGGAGATGTAGTTTATATGTGATAAAAAATTTGATAACTTTTAGTGATTTTTATAGATTTTTTCTTGTTATGACCTAAAAAGTTCCTATTTTAACCTAAAAATATTCTTCCAAAGTTTTAATAATGTATGATAAGTACTTTCCAATGAGGAAAAACTTGTGAAAATCACAAAAAAATCACCAAATTTTCTTATCAAATATGAACTAGATGTCTCATACTGATAAACTGTGTGAAATTGCTGTCAAAATTACAAAAAGACAACATGTAAGATTTTCTTAGTACTCATTCAGTATGAACTGGATTCAGGCTGGATCTAAAAGTTTATAATGATATCAGACTTTGTCACTATTCAAAGTTATAAAAACACCATAATTTCATAAGTATATCAAGAAGAAATAACTTACCATATAAGTTTGCGGCCTTTGTACAACAATGGAGACACTCCCTGATTGGACCATCTGTAACAACTGGTAGACATCTAACAAATTCAAGCCAACTGTACTTTTCCCATTAATCTCTATTAAAATATCACCTTTCCTGAAATACAGAAACAAAAAAAAAATATAAAAATACTGAACTGGTTAAATCAAATTATCTCCACCTTACTGCAATAATCAACAGAATGATCACTTTGGTTTTTTTTGTTTTTTTAGACATTTCAAGTGAACTTGTGCACAAACTAATTCAGTAAGATATACCTATGTTGTTTCGCTATTTGTACCCAGATTTGAAATCAGTTACTCTATGATATTTAGGACATGCACATTTTGGGAAGTTTTAAATCTAAAATCAAAGTTTTGAAATCTTCATAATGATATAAACTCAGTAAATAAATACACTTTGTAATTGTGGCTCCTGTCGTGTGTTATGTAAGTGATTTTATTGACAAGTTTTACTTTCTTCCAAATCTTCTTTAACTGACATTTTTCTGCAATGATTTCTTGGTTTTCAAGCACTTTTGTCAAGTGGGGACTCAGCAAGCTTTTGACAGTAAAAATTATATCTACTAATAGAATTTTTTTTCAAATAAGAGGGATTAATTGATAACTTTGAAACTGGATAGTATGTGTTGGGCACAACACCTGCAAAATATAAAACATTTTTCATCTTCATTTAATTGCCTGTAGTAGGATCTCTTATGTTAATAATTTAGTAATGGAACCCAGGACACTATGTGTGTCTAATTGGGTGAGTATTTGGGCATTTATGAATTTTCCTATGAACTTTAGCATGAGAGAGCTTCCTTCAGTGGCTGATTATGATCATTCAGTATTAACATTATTTTTATATAACTTTCATTTTGGGCCATTGTTTCTATGGCAATAAATTACAGCTCGATCAGGAATAAAAAGTAAACCTTCAGTGACAACAAAAATCAGGATGAAAGAAATTTGGGGAAAAGAAAGAAAAAATGTGTGACAATACTTCAGCCAATAATGATAATAATTAACTTAAAATAATGATTTCCATTTGAAAACACAAAATGTTGTTGTGTGGCGTGCTATCAGAAAACAAATCTGTCAAGAAATATTTTTCTCTCTATTAGAGTAAGATCCATGAAATCAAGTCAATAGTCCATTTTGAATCTGCATCATCTGGTGAAGGTTTTTCCCATTATTTATCTGAATGTACTCACATGTAAGGGGGTCAGAGCTTTTTAAGATTTTCTTCTCATTTTCATTTGTAGTTTTAAACTTTATAGCAGTTCAATGGCCTCGGAAAAACTCAATTTTTATGTTTCTTTTTTTCTCTCAGTGCTCATGTAATTTTGGCTGTGTCTACTTTATATAAAGTATTTCCATTCACCATGGATGACCATGGATGTGAATTTCTCTTTCTCTCGGTGCTTATGTTAGTCTACCTGAGCCTGCAATGTGTGCTGGTCTAACCGATAGGGGATCAAAAAGAAGAAACAAAGGCTATTCTGAAACGGGTCACAATTTACCTACAACACACATTTTAAGGTCAATTTTATGAAAATCAACTGTGGATTTCTTTGGGGTCAGCATTCATAATCACATGATAAAAACTAATTTTATCACTAAAGGAATTAGTGAGAACAACTTTACACCAGTGTTTAGAAATGAGGTAAGTACAATTGGCAGATTGGGTTCGAGACTTGGAGAAAATTTTACTTTTTATTCCAGTTGCATGTCCTTACAATTTATTAGACCATAAAATCCTGTAGAAACCAGTCAGTTTTGAGGAATTAAATTTTCAAAGGTTTTACAATGTAGCTATAATCTTGAACTGCACCCTTACTTTCCATTCATTATGGGTGACCAGGGACATGAATTTCTCTATCAGTGCTTTTGCCAGTTTGGCAGAAATTGTTTATGAATCTAACCTTAAACCAACAATAGAACATATTTTTCTCAGAGCAAAAACGCTAACCCTACCTCTGACCCTAATCCAATTGCAACAATAAAACATGGGCACATTTTAGAAGATCTGATAGTAGGTTGCATGTCTATGTGGACTAAAGCCAAAAGTGATCAAATGAATTCTCAGTTTTAAAAAATATTAACCTTTAATGCCTGCCCAGAGTTTTTAATGAAGTCTGTATGAAATATAATCAGCTTTCCACTGTGGTCAGATATCAAGTTTTCTTTTTCAGGCAATACCAAGTACCTCAGCTAGTCTCCTATATTTTTTAAACCAACTTACAATTCCATTTTTTTAAGTTTACCAAATGAGTAGCAAATTCATTGGAACAGATTTTCAAACATTATTTTTCAGACTCAACATTAGTAGAGCATTTACCTACTCTGTAAAAAGTTTTCACTGGACCATCTTTCTATTTTGAAGAGTGAATGAGCAACACAAGAATGAAATGTTATAAATATTCAGCCGTTTTAGACGGGCAATGGCTGTTACTTACCGTAAACGTCCGTCAATATGAGCAGGAGATCCTTTACTAATATCATTTACAAGGATGCAGTTGGTGCCATTACAACGGGCAATTCCAAATCCAAGACTCCGAGCAGCTGCTAAAAATCCAAAAGTAGATCAGATGAAGAAAATATATTACAGAAAATAGAATGATATTTCATCTGTGATATTAGGAATAATAATAATATAGTCCTACTACAAATTATCACTTTGGCTTCTTCCAATATTTGTTTGTTTTCTTATTGAGTTTCCAAAAATGTATTTATACCGCCATGTTGTTGGATCAATATGAGGAAATTATAATTATCATGGCGAATTAGGATATGGAAATCTCACAGATTGTAGAAATGGCCGTGACAGTGAACCACATGGTGAAGATGAGAGATAACAGGGGAAAAAATGGAAAAGTACTAAGACCTTGCCCGGGAGTTGAAGAAGCTGTGGAACATGAGAGATAAAGTTGTGCTCATAATAATTGGCGCATTTGGAACCTTGCCAAAAACATTACAGGCAAGATTGGACAAATTACGAATTCGAGGATGAGTCAAGACTGTCCAGACGGTGGCAGTGCTGGGGTCTGCAAGGATACTGAGATGGATGCTGTAATTTTGAGTAGGCTTGCTGTCACTCAGAAACCGCAGAAGGCACAAGGCATGTACATGCAAATGCATAAAATGATACGAAAATAAACCAAAAGTTACAGTCTAGAGGGTGGAGAAGAAAAAAAGAAATAACTTACGTTTCTGTAGAACAATTTCTAATATATTTGATACAGGGTAATGTGTGATTGAACTGTCCATTTGAGTACTGTCCTCCATGTTTTGCTGGTGAATGACTGGGATTGGGGTTCCCCGGAGGGATGAGGTGGATGAAGATGATGATGCATGAAGCAAGGTGCCACGAAAAGGGTGCAGGTGTTTCCTCTCAGTTGTACTAACTGTTGAGTAACACGGCCGACAACCAGCTGGCATTGGGGTAGTACTTGGCGACGACTGGCCGTTAGACAGACCCAGACTTTCTAGGTCTGTGACACTGTTCTGAGGGGTGTGCCGTGGGGTCGACACGGGACTTCCCTCAGGAGATTCATATGGCGAACCGGTCGGCGTTTTACCACCGGAGCTGAAATTTTTCAAAGATATAAAAATGTTATAGTTCAAATAATGATGTGCAAGAAACTATGCAATTAAGGTAATTCAAGAAAATACAAAGCATTTGTTTCTAAAATTACATTTGTTTGGCAAATAAAGAATCGAAAAAAAAACAAAAAAAAAACATAAGATTGCTTGAATTGCAAGAGTTTTGTATTCAGCAGAATAATATTTCCATTATTTCTTCAGGCCTTTATAGAACTACAACATGATGTAATCTAATACTTGATGATTCATTTCATTTTGAAGAGGCCAGATCTTGAATGACAAATGTATATACAAAAAACATTTTTATATCTTCACATGAGAATCTGCCAGCAAGGTTTTCACATTCAGTGCCACAAAATACACGTGTTCATCATGTTGTGCATTGCCTCTGATGCTAATATGAATCCATTCCAAGATTTTATAGAAAGCAATACAAATAGCTGCAGCAATATGCTAGACTCAGTTTCTGTCTTGAGACACTGAGCAGAGGACACACTCATTTTGTTATGTTGTATGTTACACTATCCAGGGTAGCAGTGAACCCATTAAGAATTTTGGGGAATAAATTTACCATGTAGGTTATCTTTCAAACTGCTTTTGAGTACATTTATAATGTACATTTCTACATTTACATTTTTTTTTTAATCCAGACAGCTCAGCTCCCTACTGGCCTATTACAGTATTACAGCCTAGTACAGTATTATAATAGGAAACAAGAAAAAAATTACTTTTCCCTATCCATTAAATTATTTAAAATATTGTATTCATCCTCTTTCAGTGCAAGATTTTATAGCTTTGAGAAAAGATTGGGTAAAACTAACTTAAGCAGGAAATTATAACCTTCTTTGAATTGTCAATAAATTTGAGAAGACCCATCACCAGAATCATTCCAAGATCTATTCGGACAATTAAACTTGTCAACATAGGTTTCTTTAATTTTAAAAAGATGCTAGGTGGCCTGTGTGTATGAATCACAGACAGACTGCACCAATGGAAGTAAAGGGCTAAAAATTTAGACATTTACTCCCTGGTTTGTTTTTTTTTTCAATCACCCCCTCCACATTGTTTTTTCCCATGTGAGCTTATGCTAAATTGGCCTTATGTACAGTAGTGTTTGCACTTGTTTTTCCTCTCAAAAATTCAGTCTTTTTTAGTGATCACCACCCAACGAAAGGCAAGAGAAGTAATTTACTCATTGATCACCATTTCTTCCAATTTTTAAATTGATCACCCCCCAAAATGGCAAGCTGCCAGAACACGTTGGTCACATGATGTCTCTTGAGTGGAAAGCTAGATCTATACATATTGCTCCTACTATGGTCCTCTTCAGATGTACTGTCTTTGGGGAGAGAAAAAGTTTCTTTCCAATAGCAGAAAATGATAATTTCTCTCACCATACAATATAACACCTGAAGAAGGCTGTAAAATAGATCAGCCAAAACATTATGGGAACAATGTAAATAACACAAGGAGTGAGCTCGATTGTCTGAACAAATCTTGGAATCATAGTGTGTACGGTTCTGCAAATTAAACTCACAACCTAAGTCAACTGAGATGTCATCAATACAAAATAAAGATATAAATATTGCTTATAATTTTGAGAAGGGACATTAACATTCAAAGAGTTTTTCAGACAATTGAACACCTTTGTGTTGACAACAAGAAAAACAAGGAGCTCAATCATCTGAAAAACACTTAGAAAAAAAGATATACTTAAATTTTGATTTGAAACAATCAATAGACTTGAAAATCGATATCACTTGCACTAGAAACTGAGGTCAGGGGGCTTTGAGTACAGAATACACAAGTCCTGTCTGTTACGAAGAAAGTAGGAGAAAATTCTTATGTAATCTTTTATTAGCATGTCCATGTCTCTATTGATAAGATGGGGGAAAAAAAAAAGAAGAATTTCTTACCTGCTGGACGGAGTAAAAATTCTACAACGAAAAGTGATGCTGACTGGCCCCTTGCCAAGCTGCCGAAACTTTGCAATTACATCATGATGCGAAAGACCTTTCAAGGGTTCTCGATTTAATTCTAGTATTTCATCCCCTGATAAAAAAGTACAAGAAAAACAATATATGTGAGACAGTAGATAAATTAAGTCGTTTGAAAAATAAAAGTAAAACTGATGAAAATTGGTTCAAAGTATTACATTATATCTATGCTTCATCAAAAACTTTGATATAGATTTTATATATATATGTATATAGATATGGATAGATAGATATATGTTATTAAGAAATGGATATATGATCCAATAGAATTATTATAAATTACGTTATATTGTATTGAAACTATTTGAAATGATCTCCCGTTATTACACAGTGAATGATTGAAGCGGCTACCCTATCAGCCGCAAGTTCGATTCCTGCATTAGTTTTATATTCTTTGATTGTTTTTCCTATCTATGTTGTCAAGGCTAAATGATACATCAACCATGTAATTTCAAGTAAAAGTTTCCATACAATATAACGCAATTTATAAACACTCTACCCGATCATATCTCCATTTCTTAAGACAACTGTCACATTGAAAGAAACAAATAGAGCAGATAGAGATCATGAATAACCAAAATTGAAATTTGGAATTGCAGCAGTT
Source organism: Thysanoteuthis rhombus (assembly GCA_963457665.1). Lineage (NCBI taxonomy): Eukaryota > Metazoa > Mollusca > Cephalopoda > Oegopsida > Thysanoteuthidae > Thysanoteuthis > Thysanoteuthis major. Next base: position 38,444,475 of record OY735201.1, read on the forward strand.
ATTTTGGCCTTTGCATTACCGGCGATTGTTTAACTCAATGGTTAAGAAAAAATCAAGTGAGATACCAGCAATAAAGAAAGAAAAAAATTGTGTTATTTTTTTCGAAATATTCCATTTGTTCTCAATTTAGAGTTGATTTTTTTTTTTTTCTGAACAGGAAGGTAGGTCATCTGGAATATCACAATTTTTTAATGTTCTCTTAATAGTTCAATTGAAATAATATCCTGTAGAACTCAAACTAAGGCATAGAATTAATCACAGAATATTTGAAGTAGGACATTCTTTGGCAAAAGGAAAACAGAAAAGAAACAAAGTAGAAAAATCCAATTGGGAGAAAGAAGAAAGAGAAAAGGATTTGTCAAATGATAGAAAAAAAAACGTAAGAAAAAAGTGAAATTTTGAATTGAAGGAGCAAAGATGGAAAATAAGTAGAGTCATGTGCCAAATAGTTAAGATTTATGAAGTACCAAATGAGAAATGGACAGGCTTACAAGATCATTTTGCTATCTACAGAACAATGGGAGGTGCCATACATCTGTACACTGTATAGTATATCATTTTGTCCATGAAAATCAACATACATAGAACGAAAAATATGTTCATGCGTAACACTTTTAAATGAGTGCACAGATACTATACTCTGATCCCAGGCAGATGTACTGATCCATATGTAAATAAAGTCATCATATTTTGCAGTATGAATAATGATGTACAACATGAAAAATATATCTTGAACACAAAATTCGAGATTTACATTAGCACTAAGGGCACAGAAAGTTGTCAAACTATTTATTGATTTGGCACAGTAAAAATAAACAAAAATGACCATTCCAAAAAGATTATTCAAACTTACAAATTGTATTTCTATGAATTAGAAAAAATGCTTTCATTTGTAAAAGCACAATTGCAAAGAAGTGTTAATAAGAGTTATGTTAACAAGGGGACTGGAGTATTACCAGTATTGGTTTTAGATTTAATGTCCATATCCAAACCTCAAGTTGTAAGAATGAATCAATAAAATGAACAAAAACAGAGAAAAACCATTCTTGATAGTTTGGTATCATTTCTGAGTACAGGTATAAACGAAATACATTACTATTTTGTGCATGAGACAGAAGTTTGTGAGGAAGATATTGTGCAAAAATACTAAGAACATGTATCAAAACATCCAAACTTATTAATCTAACAAGTGAAATTATTCGATTCTCTATAGACAAGAGAACTATTAAACATTAATCAGAGCTTAGTAATATTTACTTACCCTCCCGGAGTCTACCGTCCTCTGCTATTAATCCATCTGGAAGTATACGCCTAACATATATCCCCATATTCTTCTCTTTTCCACCTACAATACTGAAGCGCAGCCCCTTTCCACGAGCCCCCTTATTGACCACAATTGTCTGAGGGGGCCCAAATTTCATTGTATGACCTGAGTAATAAGTATCCAAGCCAGTTTTGTTGAATTTCTGCAAAGAAAGTATCAAAATTGATATTGAGTAACAAAACAAAAATGAAAAAATGAATACACTGTTCAATAATGACAAATATTAAGAAATTTTCAATTTTGTTTTTCGCTATTAATTTTTTTCCCACAAAATGCTTTAAAAAAAAAAAAAAAAAAAAATAAGAATTCAAGTTTAAAGTTTGTACATGTTCTAAGCTCTGTTTGGACAATTGAAAGAATTCTTTTGAGTTGTTGAGGTTAACACAATGTTTTGGATGATCAATTCTAAGGCCTTCTTCAAGTGAATAATCCATAAGAGAAAGGTTCTTTTTTTTTATTCCTTCAATAAGATAGCAACAGATAATGGTGGTGTGTTCATTCTGGTAGATTCCTTGAGGAGCATAGGGCTGCAACCACTCCACTATGGTTTCTGTAGTATTCTTTCAAGAGGCACAATTGCTAGTCCTACACTCAGAGACCAGTTAAGCGACTTCCAAGCTGTAGTTTTTATCAGTCAGTGTAACCTTCTTTTAGATGGACTGCATTACAGGGCTAAACAGCTCCAACTGTCCTACTATTCATTCCCAGTTTGGTGGAGAAGTGGACTCATACTGTTCCAAAGGTCATTAGTGTAAAGTGAACTTAAATAACCACAGCCAGAACTTGAACCTAAACCACTATTTGCATTTTCTGTGCCATTAACCATTGCACCACTGAGTACCTCCGTGAGAAGAAAATGGATCAGTTCATTTCAGTTGCTATCTGGCTTAGAAAAACAATCAAATAAATAAATGAAGCTCTTTCTTTATGAAATAATAATCTGAAGAAGGCTGAAGAATGGTTTAGCAAAAATGTTGTGTTAGCAAAATCAATAACACAAGGGAGTAGTCCAGTTGTTCAAACAGAGCTTGGAAGAGGGTTCCCAGATCTGGCCAGAAAGGGAGATAATCAAGAGGTTGGTACTGAACTTGTCTCCATGCTCGCTCGATTTCCAAAGTCGATGCTATTCCAAGGCCTGTGTTTGGAAAGTATCCAAGATAAAACTCGGATTATCTTCCCTTCTGCATAAATCAGTCAACACTGGTTTGGAATATTAATGACTCTTTATACATAAATACATAATGTTTTCATTTATTCTACTGCAAAAGCTTAATGTAAAGTGGTCCATATCATTTACCCGAATCTGATTAGACTGATGACTGATGCATCACACTTTCCCTTACTTATCACATTGTTCTCAGGTGTTATTGCCTGGAAAACAAAAGGTGTCAATTTGAGGGATTTGTATAATGCTCTATTGTATTTATAAAAACAGTGGTCAACAGTCAAATCAGATTTGAGAAAATGAATGCCACCTGACGTATAAATATCTGACACAGTAGAAAATTATGGCACTCATGATAATGATGATAATAGTGATGATAACAGCACTAAGGATTGGGATGAAAACATAATTCACAATTTGAATCAATTATAGAAAGAAAACAATTCATAAACACATACAAAATTAGCAGGGTAGTATGACTGTGATTTCTCTCTTTAAAAAGGCTCAAGGTCTAAAGTTTTGCCACTGATTATTTTAATGTTTAATCTTATAAGATTTGTTGAAGTATTTTAAATCTTCATTCATCAATTTCCTCTAAGTCTAAAAGGATAATTCAACTGTTCAAAGGATATTTTTTTTTGTAATTGTTATTATCATCATCATCATTATTATGATGAATTTTTGAGTAGAATGATAACAGCATTTTACAAACTGATGACTGATCTCTTCTGACTTTTTCAGCAGTGCAAGGTTGTTGGGGCACCATAGATGATTTTATCATGGGTGTGTCAAGGGCTAGATAGCCTGACAGAGCAAATCCTTCTTCAGGTTGGTTCAGAATCAGAATTGTCTGTTTTCTATCTAGTTGCCAACCATAGCTGCCATACTATTTTTACCCACAGCAGGTGGGGAGAGAGATGGATTCATACCTTACCCAAGGACATTATTGTGAAGTGAACTTAAACTGTCTTAGCCAAAGTTTGAACTTGGCTTGCCAATTACATTCTCTGTACAGTTAACTGTTCAGGCCACTCCACACTTCCAGCTCTGACATTTGTTGACATTTATCCCTCAGAAAAAGTAGAACCATAGCAGATAGATACTCAGTCACTTTGTACAGTGTGTGTGTGTGTATGTATATATATATATATATATATATATATACACACAAAGGACGGTGAAATGAGAGAGAGAAAGGATAGAATTTGCTTTCAGCATTTCAAAAATTTTGGTTGGAGAATCATTGATCTATTTCCTTCTTTCAAGTCCTCACCTCAAATAATTCATCCCACTTCATGACACTTCCAGATGGTGTCTGGGCCACCACTTCAGGTAGGGGGGCTACAGATATGGTGGATCCATCATGACCGTCATATGACGTGTAAGACATCGCTGATGATGCGGTAGATGCTATAGAAGCAGATTTACGGAGCTACAAAATAACAACAAAGAAAGAAAGAATATAATTCATTCATTTATTATGCTTTTTGGGCATCACGAATTATAAACAAAATTTACATGTTCACTTTTAAAAAAACAATTATGAAATTCATAAAATCATTATTAAATGTGCATAAACATATTTGCAATTTAACACAATATACAAATCGGATTATCTTGAAAATTTCAGCAGAGAGATTCCTCACCCAAAAAGTGATATTTTTTTTTTTTTTTTAAATACGGGGAGAAAAGATGAGAGTATTTTTTTCCCCCACCAAGCTTTCTTTTTGCTATATCTGGATTACACGGATGCACGCTTACAAAAACTAATTGATAATAAAAAAAAAAAAAAGAAGAAGAGGAATGAGATAGTACCTTTGAGGCCACAACCAATTGCACAACCTGGGAAGTATTTCTCAATACATTAACCGCCTCTTGGTGGGTAAGGCCAATCAAACTGGCCCCATTGATCATAAGTAGCTCATCACCTCGTTTTAAGCGTCCGTCCCTGAAACCAAACAGAGAAATCTTTTAAAATCTATTTGCAAAAGTTGGGTTTAAAATCGATGAAAGATCCTTCTATTTATCTGGAAAATTTCATTAAAAAAAAAAATTTACTCATTTTAAATTTTTGTACAGACAATAGCACCTCTCTTCTTCCTATTTCGAATGTTAAGGACTCATATAAAAGTTATAGAAAATAATTAGATATTCAATATGACATTTAATGCTGTATATCCTGAAGATGACTGAATTTTTTTTCAGTTTATCCTAGTTTACTAATCATCCATCTTGAGAAGCAAAATATGCAGCTATTTTGAAGGAAAGTAGTGCCAAGTTTAAATTCTTGCTAAAAGGAAGAAAAAACAAAACAAATAGGTTCTTAATCCATGTGTAAGAGTGATTATGATTTTTGATTCAATAAAAATAGGGTGTGTTGGAATAGGAAATAATTTTTTTTTTTTTCAGTGATGGAATAGAAAATGAACAAGTTCAAAGCAAAAACCTAAATGAAACAAACCTATGAGCAGCACCTCCTTCTGTAATTCCAGCCACAAAGATCCCAATGTCCCCCTTCTTAGACCCCTTGCCTCCAGCGATATGGATTCCCAAACCATTTTTATCTTTCAGCAAATGGAATTTCGTGATGAGTCGTCTCTGTAATAAAATCAAATAAATAAAATATAAGTTAAGTACGGATTCAAGATTTTTTGGATTTAGAAAATAAAAAAATTTCATGCATTGATTTTTCTCTGAAAAAGTTTGTGCTGTAAAGACAACAAAGCAATATTCAAGGGAGCTAACTAATTCCAACTTCACTGCAGCAGTAGATGAATTGCCTCCCTTCATCCGTTCTGGTGTAATTCCACGGACTATTTTTTTTTTTTCTCCTCCCTTTCGATTACCATGTATATTCAGTATTGAAAATAGAAAAAATTTAGTCATTATCAAATTATACATAAACATGCATCTTCATCAATTCTATTAGGCAGAAAAAAAATCAATTAAAACGTTGATACATAAAAAAATGCAAAGTGATTTGATCTCTCCACTAGATGAAAAAAATTCCTATAGAATAATTGAAGGCTCAAATTCTATTAAAAGTATCTTCTTCAAACATTTTACCCATAGAGCCTCTTGGCAAAAACAGAATTAGTAAACTTGGTATACCAAAAGAATGTTAGATTCTTGCATTATTTGTACAACCCACTGAAGTATTTGGAGCACAGGATTTGATTACCATATTTCCAAGTGTCGAGGACAATCCTGATTTTGACTTGCAAAAAAAGAATGAAAATAGGATAGGCCTATGAAAAAAAGTAAGCTTCAGTCTGTAGGATGCAGGGTAAACTTAAGGGCAAAAAAATAGTGTCTTTGACATCGGGAAAAACAGTAAGTTCCTGTGTCTTATCAAAACTTGACCTATTTTTACTACCAACATTCATTTAACTCTTTAAATCTCATCATTTTCCCGATAGCATATCACTTAAATTCATATAAACCACTTCTTTCCAGCTAACCGACTTGCTCCAAGATGAAAATTAGAATACTGGATAGAGAATAAGATAATTAGGTGAAAATATTAATTTGCTTCAAGAAATTTGATATAGAAATAACTGTGCGCGTGTGCATGTGTGTGCACATTAAAAAAAAAAATCAGAAACCATTTTGGTATATTTCCAGAAATTTCATATGTAAACTAACCAACTAATTTTAAGGAATTTGATTCCATTTCAAAATCTGGTTTGAAATTTATCCTGTAGAATATAATTCAGTCAAACGTGAGAGAAAGAAGAGAGATAAATACTACACATTTATCTCAAGAAGTCATTCAAGAAAAGAAATTAAACACTTCGCAACTAAAGATAACAGCCCTCAATAGATACATTCTGTACATATTTCTTTGACATTTTGCTAACTTTCCCTTCTAAATATCTTTGATTGACTAAAAAAGTCAGATACAAATGTTAATGAATTTGAAACCTTTTCTTGTGATCAGTAATTTTGCTTATGATTAACATACTTGTCTACCAACAAAAACAACATTTTATGGAGAAAGGTTTATACACTTGATAAAAGAAAAATTTCCTAATAAACATAGTGCAACTCAATTATGATAGAATTACAGACTTGTTTACTTCAGAAAATTAATTCAAGAAGGGATTAGGATTTACCAGAGAATTTTAGGCATATGATTTAAAAAGTGAGAAAACAGGTCAGGTTTGTCACTCAATAGAAGCTGTTGTTGGTGACAATCAATTAAAAAGTTTAAAGGTGGGGCTGATAAATGTATAATTTCTCATGCCTTTTGTTGAGCTGTGATCACAAAAAAAAAGAATAAACATAGCTAGACACAAACTAAAGGACCAATTTGAGATGAACACACATGGTGAATTGAACTCTAACTAAAAACCCATTCAGGGGTAGGGGGGTAAACAATTTTTCATAGACATACAAAGGAGTAAACTTCTATATTTCCAACCTTCTAACTAACGAGACTCATTTGAAAATTGATACCTATGGTGACAGTTTTGGTTGACGGTTTCTAAATTTGTATTACTTAGGAGTAACCTAAATCTTTGTAAGGAAACAGAAGCAACACAAATACAAAAAAAAATGGCCACTTGAAAGTTAATAGGGTACTCTCAGAATCTCAACAACATACAAGTGTGAGTCAAAGTCACAAGTTGATAAAACAGTTATCTAAAATACTAATGACTTGTTACCACACACATATCATCTGGTCACTTGGAAAAAAAATTCATTTCTAAAGATTCACAGGATTTATCAGAAAATTGACAGTATTCTGATGAAGTGTTATTGGTAAGATATGTGAGTGTATAAATAGATTTAAATGTGCATATATAAAAATATATATATATATATGTGTGTGCATGTGTGTATATATATATATGTAAAAACATTTATATAAACGTGTGTGTGTGTGTATATATATATATATATATATATATATATATATATATATATATATATATATATATATATATGTAAATGAATATTGTCTTTTGCTTGTATCGATAACTTTTTTAAATGATGGCTTTGATAATTACAATCTTCAAAATATTTGTTGGGTTATTACACATGAAATGTCTATTCTTTCTTTCACATCGTAGAAAATATTACATTTTTTTGCTAATTTAACATAGATATAGTTATAATTTGTTATTTTGAGGGGTTTTTTTTTACTTTAACAGCAATAGTATCAACCCTAGAAGTTAAACAAATTTTCCAGTGCTATTTCAAATTACAAGCTAATGTTGCACAAATTGCAGATAATGTCAACAAAGCATTTGGAGTGTACACTACTACAGTGCAAACTGTTCAGCATTGGTTCAATGTGTTTAGGCCTGGATATATATAGATCAATAATAAACCTTGAATTATCAATAGCAGTGGCCAACAACCCATGAACAGTTTAAGCACTTTCTGCAGACTTTAGGACTCTAGCAGTAACCATACCATGGCAAAAGGAAAGGTTAAAAAGTTGGAAGAATGGACTGTATGGAATGTTCCATGGCAGTTTTTGACCCCATACCTGTGTCTAAACTTATAGGATTGGGATATGAAGTTTTGCAGCATCCTCCATTTTCATCTGACATTTCTCCTACAAATTATCATCTTTTCAAGTATTCAAAACTTCATATACATTATCAAAAGTTAAATAATATGAAAGCCATAATCCGTGTTTTTTCCAGAATTAGTTATCATTAAACCTAAAGTATTTCAAAGAGATAGTACATTATCATGAGGGGATCATTGAATAGGGTTAATGCTCTAGACTGGCAAGATTTTGATTAAATATTTACCTTTCTTTCTGTTTTACATCATCCTTCATTTTATCATTTAAAAAATGACCTTTCATAAATTAAAACCTATTCATTGTCTAATCTACAAAATAACTGCTTTCTAGGTTGCTATTTATATCAGTTTTGGATATTGACATTATAGCTTTGACATAATCTGCATTGATAAAAATACAAAATTAGGAAGTAAGAATGGCATTCAACTGTTCATTTATGACAATTGGTATGATTAATAATTGATAAATACATTCATTTTGTAGGAAAAAAATTACGAATTCACCAAAACAAAACCAATAATCAATTGATACTGTAATTCTATCATAATCAATACCTTATCAATCTATCAAAGTTTATAAGAAAATTTCCAAAATAAATTCAGTTTCAGAACATTCAATAATTTACCAGTTTAAAATCAGACCTGAAAAATAAGATAAAGTAATTAAAGGTGTTCAATCAAAAATTTTTAAATTTCCATGAATACTACATCAAATAGAAAGGACAAGGTGTTCATCAGATTGTACTACAGATAGGACACAATATCAAAAACGAAACAGAATTATGCTCTACATGCCATCATATGTAAATTCATTAAATGAAGTTGAAGGAATGTCAAGACAAAAGACACTAAGAATTAAAAGGAATATAGAAGAAATCTTCCATTAAGCCCAAGATCAGCATTACCAGATTAGATTACAAGGGGAGATAATCCAAGCATTATATCCCATCATTACTTAACACAGGTATTGGAATAGTATTGAATGTGGAATGTCGAAAGTCTGGAGGCAGAGGTTCAATACCAGTCAGAGATAAAGTTTGGATTAATCCCTTTGGTAGCCCAATCTGGCAATCCTGTTCAAGATTTTGAAAAAAGAAGGGAAGTAATTGATGAATATATAAGCAACAACAAACAAAATCAACTCCTTTGATCGTACTTGCAACTGTTTTTTTCACTCCAAGTTATGTCACCTTAAAACATTTGTGAAATCAAATTAGGATAATGAAATTTCTTTAGTTGTCTGTTGGTCATTGCTATTACCTATTTTTTTTTACATTTGCAGTTCAACCTTTGCTGGTACCATTTTTTGTTCTTTCAACATTGTATTTGAGACATTTGAACAGTGTATGTAATTGGTTGATTAAGAACCATGTAAGCACTTCTGAGAATAATTATAGAAATACAAACCTATGATAAAAGATATTTCGATATTGTATGGATACAACAATGGTATTACCAGCAGTAGACCAATTACAAAACATAAGGCAACTGGCCTTGGTCTGATATCAAACCTTTCATCTTGCAAAGCGAATCTGTGATACCAACTCTCACCAGGCTTCAGTGATAGATGCGCAATCCCTGAGGCTTCAAGTCCTGTGCTCTACCCATCAATTTATATCAACATCTTTTTACATGGTATAATATTCAATATAGGAACCTCTCTCAATTTAAACAAATGAATGAATATTTGTTGGCTATTATAAATGTTACAAGAATTAAAAATGGCCCACAAAAAAGGAAAATCTGTAATAAAACCGGGAAATATTTAGTCGGTCATCTATGGAGCTAACCTAACTGAGAGACTGACCCGCAAAATGAGAACCATGCTATGTGCATATAAAAGAATCATGCTCAACCTCACATGGAGAGAAAAAACAGCGCAGTATATTAAGGAAAAAGCAGAAGTCCGAGACATCATAGAATCCAATAAGAAACTCAAATGGCAATGGGCTGGTCATATTGCAAGAATGGCAGACAACCGCTGGATATCACAACTTACAACACGGATCCCCAGAGATCAAATATGGAATCGAGGCCGGCATGTGATGGCGAAATGAACTGGACAGGTTCAGAAAATATTGGCTCCAGGACACCCATGTTAGAGAGGTCTGGTGAATCCTGGGGAAAGTCTATGTCCAAAGACAGACAATCAAAGACTGATGATGATAATGATGAATATTTAGTTGAATGATCTACATACAATCACTCAAGAGAAATGAACTTGAGCATTTGAGTATCACAAACAATCTGGGTATATAAATAGACTGAATATAAATCATGAAGATTTATTCAAATGTTGAATGGCAACTTAAAGGCTCGAACTCACACCCAACACATTCATGTTAACCAGACAAATGAAAGAAAAGACAAAAAAATTCTATAAGATGCATGCTTTATAAGGGTATCTCTTGAACTACTGGCCACCATGACTCAGATGTTTTCAGTGTCCAAGGTCACATACACCCACCCAACCCCTTTTGCAACCCAAGGTTTTCTGAATTCTTCTCCCATTTTGAATTGTCATCCAGTAATCTTTTTCACCATTATACTTTTTATTACACATTCCTTCCCAATTCTGCCCTTGGCTAAAGTATATCCTATTTGAGAATCTGTGCCTTAATTTGTCCCTATCTCCTAGATGTACAATCCAAGCCATTGATGCATGGTTTCCTATCCATATAACTAGTTTATTGGCCACAGTATGATATTTGGATATTCCAAGGAAGAAAAGTATAAGCCAGTAAATACAGTACATAACCAGATTGCTCCTGATAGTCACAGCCGAATGAGTAACTAGCAAAGACATATATAGATGAGCATAAACTATGTTTATCTATTAGAATACCAAGTAAAGAGCCATTACATAGAAGGAAATATAGAACATAATTTGTCAGGCTAGTAGTATGGATATTTGCCACTCTCTGAATTTTGTCTCCCATGATGCACTTATGCATAATTAATGGTCATGTAATCTTACAATTAGTCATCATATGGAACAGATTCAAAATAAGCATAAAAACAGATCTAGATAGTCATAGAGCAAATATTTTTAGCAAATTGACCACAATAATCATCTTAGAATAAATTCCGTAGTCAGTATATACAAATAAAATTACAAGTTATGGATTTTATAAGCACAAGATTAAATGAATATCAGATGTTGTAAACAAAGTTCGAAATGTCTACAAAAAACCGTAAAGTCAGATACTTACTGTACAGATTTCAATCTAAACCATTTAGATAAAAGAAAAAAGTTTCTATTTAGGCCAGGGTTTCCATTCCTTATCCTTAACATAAACAACAAGAAGGAGTTCAATTGTCCGAAGAACTCTTCGAATGTTAATGACCCTTCTCAAAACTATAGACCTGTCTGTGATACTATAGATTGATTTTTTGTACATGTAGAACATTTAGGATAAAAACCTCCAAGTACACAAATAATTCATCTTTAAAACATCTAAGACCTATACTTTTAAGAACAAAATGTAAACGTAAAACCTACACAAAGAAATTTTTAACCATGTTAAAAAAAATCATAAAATTGATATTCAAAAAAGCTAGCCTTTCCTACTGAAGATGTTGTGATGTAAAAAAAAAAAAAAAGAAATATTATCAGGTTGATGCGAAAATTCCTAGCACCATCTTTTAAACAATGTTAGGGCCATTTAAGAGGTGTCTTTGAAATTTATACAGCTCTTTATTTATTTGGCAATCAGTCAACTGTAGTACAAGCCTTAGGATAGATTCCAAGAAAATGGCTTCCACATGAATTCAAAGAAATGAACATCTGTCTTTCTATTCTTGCTCGACCAAAAAAAGTCATTTTTAGAAAAGATAGTCACTGGTGATGAAAAATGAATTTATCATGAGAATCCCGAATTAGGAAAATTGAGGCTAGATCATCCAGGATAATCTTGGACATCCTAACCTAAAAGCTCTTGTGCGCGTGTTTGGTGGGATTCATAAGGAATTCTTTCTCATGAATCATTGGAAGTGAAACAAACTGTTATGCCACAATGCTACAGTGAACAACTGGCTTGTTTGAATGATGCATTAGAATAGAAAAAAACCTTTTCCAGGGTAAGGAAGTCGACTGATGATTCTGCTGCATGACAATGCCAATCCTCATACTGCAAATGCAAAGCAGCAAACTAATCATAGAGCTTGGATGGGAAGTTCTACATTCTCCAGATCTTCAGTCACTTTCAAACTATCATTTGTTTTGCTACAAGTAACTCTCATTTTCTGGTTAGCAGTTCCAACAATTTGAAGATATTGAAACATTTTTCAGAGAAATTATCAAATTAAACTCCGAATCGCTCTTTTATGATTAATAAACAATTTACCTGAGAAGTAACCAACTAAAGAGACCTGAAAATACTTCTGAGAACTGATTAGTGTTGCTTGGAATTTATAAGAAGCAGATTTTGAAAAAAAAACCCAAAAAACTGTAAACTTTTACATTAACTTAATACAATATAGGGTTCCCCTGCTTTTCAGGAGTTTGCTTTACACCATTTTTTCACTCTTATAAAAAATAAAAAAGGAAGTAGAGTATTTAGCCTTAGTTTTGCAACAAGCCATTAAAGAGGTAGTGCACACATTTTTCCTCTCCCTTTCATACATTATAATCCCCTGGACCTCCCACCACACCACCTTCCGGCAACTCAGCCTAACGTACCATAATCATCATTTTTGGAGTCCAGGGATGCTCAGAGTTTTTTCCCCGATATAAATCAATGGTAATTGCTTTTTCACTTTTCGCCATTCAATTTTATGAAAGGTCATCATGTTCTACTCTAGGATAACAGGGAAAACCATTACCAGGTGATGCACGAGCATCCCTAGTACCGACTGCCATCACAGATGGGCTAACTAAATTTGTCAATTTAGCTCTTTCGCACACTTACGGTCTGACTTTTAGGGTTTTTTTTTGTTTTGTTTTTCTGCTTAAAAATTTAGTCACTCTCAAGGAAAGCATATAAATTTTAAAGAGAGTCTTCAGAATATGTTCCAAGATTTCACCATAAGTTCAGTCTTATCACTTGTTAAAACCCATTTCACAACAATACTTCAACATTTTTATCAGCCTTCATTGGATCTAATTCAAGTCAAAATATGACTGTTAAACATTTTATTGTGAGCAGGTAAGATGGTTTAATACTAAGATGTAAAATCAGCATCACTTCTACACTACTCAAATGCTAGGATGCATGCTAAGATGGAGTGCCTAAGCCGTTGGAGGTTAGGTTGTATGCTCAACTGTTTCCCTGATTTTAGTGATTCTTTCGACTATATAACAACTATAAACATGTCACCTGGAGAAGTTTTCTCCATTTTTTTTAAATCAAGAAGATCAATTTGAACCTATTGAATAACCACAAAATATTCATACATTCATTTATGATGACAAAAAAAAAAAATAGTGAGAAGTGAATAAAGCGTGATTCAACTGCAGTTACGTATGACAAAAAAAGGAGAATCAACACTTGAGAAATGAACTAAAACTAAAAAAAGGATCCAGAAATTTCCAGCAGTTAACATTACAGGCACACATGCACACTTTCACTTGTAGTATGAAAAAAAAAAAAAAAAAAAAAAAAGGAAAGGAGATGATGGTGAGAATATATCAAATGATCTAATTGCACTTAATAACCTCTTGATGGTGGGCATGATGCAGAAATGTGTAGTGTGTCATGCAGAAATTTATCTACTATAGGCCAGTTTTCATTTACATCCTGTTCTTCTTGTCTTCCAGGTCCCTTGGTGCCACAGCGTAGGATTTGGCTCACTTTATATAAATCAATTTAAAGTAATTAAAACTGACATCTATGCCAACTGCCATACCTACACTTAATAAAATCTGGAGATAAAACTTGATTTTCTAGGTGGGAATGAATTATTTCTAAATGCCCTCATGTACAAGTGAAATCTTAACCCTTCTGATACAGAAACGGCTTTTCAATGATTATTCAATTTATTCCAAATCTGTTTAAATTTGTGCTGATAGATTATTCTGTAAAATTGAAATATTATGTCTTTAATAACATATCACTGTCCAACATCTCAAATTCCAACTATGATAAACTTCCGAGTCTGTAGTTGGATAGACCAGATATGGTTGATAATGAAGAAATGTAGACATTATTTAAGAAAAATCAATGTTATATGATGCGGGAGATAGCCAACATAATTAAAATATCTAAACCAAGGATTGAAAGGTATTTGCACCAACTTGGTTATGTTAGCTGCTTTGATATGTGACTTCAACATCAGGTGAAAAAAAACTATAAGACCGTATTTCTATGAGCAATTTGGGTCTTTAACAATGAAAATGTTTTATTTTTTAAACAAATTGTAAGAGGTGATGAAAATTGGATACTTTACAACAATGTGGAAAGCTTGAGACCATAGGGCAAGCCAACTGAACCATCACTATCTGTAGCGAAGACTAGTTTTCATCCCTAAAAAGTGATGCTATGCACATGGTAGAATTGGAAGGGAGTCCTCCACTATGACTTCTTTCAAGAGAATCAATAATTGATTTGAAACAAGTATTTAGACCAATTGAAGACAGCAGTCAATGGAAAACACCAAGAATTAGCTGAACAGAATAATGCTAGATTGTATGTTTCTTTGGTACCAAACCAAAAAATGTTACAGCTTGGCTGGGAAGTTTACACTTACGCACTGTTTTCATCAGATCCAGATCACTATTTATTCTGGTCTCTACAGAATTCTTTTGATGAGAAAAATTTTAAATGCATGGAAACCTGTGAAAGGCACCAAGAGCAGTTCTTTGCTTACCAAGATAAAAAGTTCTGCGGGGATGGAATCATAAAGTTGCCTGAGACATGGCAGAAGATAGAAGAACAAAATGGTAAATATCTTGTTCAATGAAGTTAAGTCGAAAAAGAAAATCAAAAATTGTCCCAGTTTTACCTAACAAGATGAATAGACTTTTAGGCCACATAATATTTCCACATTATTTTGCTGAATTATTATATATTTGAATATGATGTAAGAATGCTAAAATTTACTGAAGAATAGAGCTATGTAATAACATTGAAATACTGACAAATAACAATAAATTTTGATTGTGAAGGGTTCTGTAATTTTAGGAATAAAAAAAAAATATATATATATATATATATATAATTCCTTCCTCTTTAATTTTCTCATCAAAAAATTAAACACCAAAGTCTAAAGCCATCTTACGAATGAACCACAACATAAATTGCTTCAGTCACAGAATATCTTTGGAAGAGGATAGAGCAAGAAGAATGGAAATAGTTCCTTTCAATCAATAGATAGATAATCTTTCCTTTGAGAAGGTATTCCTTTGATGTAATCATACAAGCCATGTAGAAAGTAGATGAGCACAAATCATATTCTTCACTGGAGGCAAGGAAAAAGATGATAAAGAAGATATGGAGTCACTGTGTGGTTTCTTTCTGCTTTTTTTTTTTTTCACGGGAAGGATCTGGAGAAATATCAAAATAAATTCTCCCTGAAGAAACAATAACACTAAAGCAAAAATAGGAATTCAAATTTTTGATGCAAAGATTAGATCAAAATTGAAAACGAAGATCTTTACCAGGAGAAGATTTCTCATAAGTGGAAAATTTAATCAGGTGCAGCTAAGGAAATACATGGATTACCCAAACATTTGATCCTTATTAAATCTTGATTTAGCAGATGCAGATTTTATAAGAAGGAAAACAGATGGAATATTTCATTCACTTAAACCAGGCTTACTCAACCAAGGATCTGTGGAACCTTAGAGTTCTGAAAGAGGATTTTAAGGGGTTCTGCGATAAATTTATACATGCATGAAAAGTATCTGACTAAATTGATTTGAGGTGTTCTTATATAATGAGTAATGGTCTCTCTCTTGATGACATTCTTTTTACCCAAGAAACACCAGCATCATTTTTTACAGTGGTTATAAATTTCGTTTTTTATGGAAAAATTTCTAAAAATCTACAGCATATGTATTTTATATCAAATGTTTTTTGTACAAATGAGGACTGAAAATAAGATGTTCACCAAAATGAACAAATATTTAGAAAACCAACTTCCTGTACTCTGTAGAATACTGATAACTACTTTGAGATTATAATATAACTTTAAAAAATTACCACATTGATGCGTTATTAGACGTACATATATTTTTATGCATGAGTTCCTTGGGATATGAAATTTATTCAAAGATTCCACCGATCTAAAATGGTTGAGAAAGGCTGGCCTAGACGAAGACTAGTCAAGACAGCTCCATTATCAGAGCACCCAATAAGGATAGAAATAAAAATCGATGACTTGAAAGACCATTGTATTATGAATATAGCTATGCTATTACAATAAACATATTAAAAAAACTTTCAAACCAACACTAAACATTTTGCTAATACTTTCTGCTACTAGCCCCTCACAATGCTGAATTTTCCCCAGTTTGAATTGAAAGACTGGTTGCCAACCAAGGCTATGTATCTGTGTTTGTACACTCATGCATATAAATGTCCAGGAATTTGTGAGTGGATAGACGAGTTTCGTATTCAAATGTAATAGAAAACTATGATTAACTGCGATAATTGATTCTTAATTAGGATGGCCTCAATGAAAGAAAGACAAACATATAAAGAATCATCAAATTCCATAATCATAAGCTCTGTTACCCATTAATGCACACAATCCAGAGTATTGGAATTCTGCAGACACAGGAGTGGATGTTATAATGCCAACTCATTCTCAGTGCACATATTTCTACCTTTTCTGTCAGAATTATTTCTTCAAATTTTGCTATAGGAAAACTTATCAGAATGTTTTTCTTTACCCTTTCTCCTTTAAAGAGACTCCTTTTGATAACAAAAAAAACACAACTAATTGCTATTATAAGTAATACAGAAATATCAATAATACAACAGGAGCCAACGAAAAAATAGAATTATAAACTGACATTTATTGAAAATGTAACAATTACGTATAAGAATTTCACTTGAATGTTGCATATCATTTTAGGATAGATATGGAAACATAGTACATATTTCTCTGCTGGTATAAGCAATCAAGTTACAACTCAGCTATTCATTGTGATGATAAGAGTATAGATATGAACAGATCATGTCTGAGGACCAGAATTTTGACCTTTGAAGATTTCAATAAACTGAAGATTTGATTCAACTCATTACACATCATTACAGCTACACCAGAATGCAAGTTTAGCACGTATTTTCATCGAAAATTTTCCATTTGATGTGGAATTTTCATTTTCAATAAAGATTATTGTTCAATAAACCCATTTGCTGGAGTCATACATTTAACCTTTAGCACTCAGCCTGCTTTTTAAGGGTGCCAAGATTTTATGCACTTAGTAACTTTGACAGACTTTAACTAGTGTGTCTGTTCATGTACGAAAATAACTTGACAACACCACGCAAAATTTAAACACATTCTTGTTTGGTGCCTGCAGTCACAGGACAAACTTTTTGGTCAGCCTACAATATGTTAAAGGTTAATGGTACCTTTTTAAATAGATTATGAAAACAAGTATTTTCTATCTAATTTCTACTAATTTTGCATATGTGTAACTTCAAGTCGTTCCCAAACAAAAACAAAAAATAAATTAAAAAAACAAGAATGATAAAATGCACTTCTAAAATAAAAATGATGAAATTTTTAATATTTCTCTTATGTTCCTAAAGAGGAGAAAAAAATTTTTTTTTTAATTTTCCATTTTCGTTACCAGCCATAGATGCCATAATTTGAAATTGGGTCAGTTGAAAGCATGGTAATTTAGGACAATGAGAAAGTAACTGGAAAATAAAAAGATGCCCCGAAAATCATGAATGGAGTGACTTGAAACAATAGTTAGACAGAGGATTCAGAATTTAGGACATTGAGGAAGAGGTGGGTTGGTTTATAAAGCAAGGAAATAGGATCATAAATGGCCAAACCAATCATATGTAATGTTTACAAACACTACTATTGATAAATTCTATGAAAATTTAGTCAAAATTGCAACTTATAGACAACTAACAAGATAACCCAGAACAGATGACTCTCTAAAAGACATCAGAGCATTCCAGGAGATTAGTGGACAGCAGAAACCTTACGTTTCTATTACTTTCTACTAGAATTTTCTAAGCTTAGGAGAATCTGAATACCATATCAGATTTGTCCCCTGTCAATTTGGTTTTCCACAAGCTAAGTTCAAATAACGAATACTTTAAAAAAAATTTGTCTATCACACAGGATACCATCCATTAAATGATCTTTGGCCCATTGCATAACACTGGGCTTTGCCATCATACTTCACTTTTGAACATATCTCATGAAAAAGGCATCATTCAAATTTATAAGGCACTTATAAAGTAGCCACTATAGAAAGTGGATTCAATGAAAAAAAAAATCTTAATGAATTCTTAACTGGATTCTGAATAAATATTACTTACTTTTTTCTTAAGATATAGAGTAAAATATATTTGTTTACAGCAAGTGTCAGTGACTTGTCAACTCAGTTCCAAGATCAAGTGGATATCAAGTCAGCTTTCTTTCTCACACGTGATGAAAGCCGGCTTAAATTTATGAGCATCTCAGATGACAGCTGAAGTATGGACGTCCAAAAATGAAAAGACCCGATGTTACTTACAATGACAAAAGTATATTCTAAACATTAAATCATCATTATATGACAAACTATCGTACTCCTATATGCCTATAGGCAAGCTTGCAGCTTCTATGCATCTTCAATAGATTTCTAGAGTCTTTTCTGGCTTATTGAATGAGTTAGAGATCTTATGCCAAAGAGGAGGGTCCAAGTAATTTGATATACAAATCACCAAGCCAAACTTGGAGAAGGTGAAAAAACTAGTAAAGCAACAGTATAGCCATGTTTTTAACAATATCTAAGACAAAAGATACATACGTAGTAATTAGTTGGAAAACAAAAAAAAACATCTGTATCTATAAATGCAATATAAACTCGGTTACTTGGTCAGTCAAGTCAAAGCTGATCTCAAGTTGAATTTATTATCTTAAAAACTTGTTTAGCATCAACTTGGTTCATACAGTTGATTTAATCTATGTAAGTTGTTCATAACGTATTTGGTGTTTGTGCAATAGGAGGTAAACAAATACTACATGATATTCACACTTTCAGCACAATTGTGATTATCGGTGGGGTGTTAGGCTGGATGCCACAAGGATTAAAAACGTGACCATATTTTCTGTATCACTATGGGAAATATGATGCAAAAACTCAATTTTTCCCTCCTTAAACCAAATGCCAGTAGTCAGAGAAATGGTTATTAAAAGGTCTTTTGATCAGTTTTCCATACAACTCAGGGAATATTTATTAACCGCAGTCCAATAACACAGTCCATTTCAATCCTCAAAATTAATACAGGAATTTTTAGTTGAGTATAACATTTGCCTTGATGTAGGCAAGGGAGGCATAGAGTGGCATAACAGTTACCAGTAAAGAAAACAGAATCAACAAACTGAGTTCAAGTTTTGTCTGAGGCTGCTTGAGTTTACTCCCACTTCACACTAATGTCCTAGGGAAAGGCATGAATCAATTCTCCTTTCAGCTATAGGTAAAATAACTTGGAAACCTACTCGCTACAGAAATTGCAACAGCAGCATCACCCCAGGAATTGTCCGCAATTCCATATGGAGTCTACAGGAATAAACAACAATTAGATGTAGGCAAAAGCAAGCTACTGTTATAAATATCCAGGAATAAGTTACTATAAAAGTTACTTAGGGAGATTTTGAAGAGGGTGAAAGTTAAGACAGAATAGGGTGATACTTAAAGAACTATTTTAACAATGATAGTTTATGGAAAGGAGGTCTGAGTGAAGTGTGTCTAAGTATTTGGAGGCAGATGTAATAATGACATGGTCTGAACTTTTGGGGTTTTTTACTCCCAAATCCAAGGTGACTATAACCATAAAAATATAATTCAAAAGTTAACTGTAAATTAACAAGATAAATAACATAAGATTGAGTTAGGTTATGGGAAATTTTCAGACGGGTAGAAAGAAAAGAAACAACATGGATACACTCAGTGTTGCCAGCCCCCCCTCAAATTTTTCCCTTTGTTTGACTGCCAAAAAACACTAGATTTTTTTTTTTAAAGGGGAACTGCCAGGAGGAAGTCAAAGATGGCATCCAACCGCCTCTATGG